>SRMA01024370.1:0-66419 GCA_007224835.1 Danionella cerebrum
GAAAGTTTCGTGACTGTAGCTCGAACGGGCTAGGAGGAGTTGACGGTAATTTTTTTGTTCTAAGAAGAAGAAGAAGAAGAAGAATAACTAGATTTTAAAGTTTGCACGCAAACTTCGATGTTGGCTTGCGTTGGTGCCGTTAATACCTTTTTTTTTTAAAATGTTGTCAATTCCGCAACAATAACATAATCCAACTCTCATGTCTCTATGATTCTCATAAGCTGAGATAGGTACATGCAAAATTGGTTGCTATGGTAACCAGTCTGGTTGCTATGGAGGGGTCAGTGACCTAACACATTGACCCCCATGTCAATACATCAACCCCCATGTCTCTATGACTTTCCAAAGCTGAGATAGAGCTGCGCTATATTGGTTGCTATGGTAACCAGTCTGGTTGCTTTGGAGAGGTCACTGACCTAATATATTGCTCCCCATATCTATACGGGTAAAATACAGCAACCCCCATCTCTCTATGATTTTCCTAAGCTGAGATAGAGACACGCCATATTGGTTGCTATGGTAACCAGTCTGGTTGCTATGGAGGGGTCAGTGACCTAACACATTGTTCCCCATGTCAATATATCAACCCCCATGTCTCTATGACTTTCCTAAGCTGAGAGAGAGTCATGCCATATTGGTTGCTATGGTAACCAGTCTGGTTGCTATGGAGGAGTCATTGACATGATATAATGTTTCAGCTGTCAGTATGGGTGAAGCTTACCAACCCCCAAGTCTCTAGCATTTTCCTAACCGAAGATAGAGATATGCCAATTTAGTTGCTATGGTAAACAATTTGGTTGCTATGGAGGAGTCAGTGACATCATGTTGTAATCTACTTTACATTTAGAATAATATAAAGCAACCCCCATGTCTGTACTGTGTTCTGTTTAGAAGATATTTGACATCGAAAGTTATGTCAAAAAGTGGGTGTGGCTTAATTAATTTATGTTTATTCACAAGCAATGATTGGCTGGATTAGTGATTTGCTTCTTTAATACTAGTATGACTTTCCAGTGTCAATCAATTACAGAAGCTCTTTTACAATAGGATTCATGGGATTCATGCTCCATTCATTTCAATGGGCCATTGAAAGTCAATGAGACACCTTTGACCTACTTACCGGTATTTGAAATGAGCAGCACCTGGAGTTATCAACTGCCAGATTTTCAAACGAGTCAGCTGCAGTTGGAAATTCAACTGTCAGATTTTCAAACGATGGCAAATCTGCTGGAGAAAGTCTGATTACCATGCCTCAAACAAATAAGGATTACGAAAGAAGGACCAGACATATTGAAATACTTTCTTGACTGTTAGAATCAGATGATTTTAAGGAAGAGAATGGTATAAAATTTGTGAAGCTGTGATAAGGTTTTGAATGATTTATGGCGATTTAGAAATAGCCTTCGATTGAGATTTGAAACATTTGCTTGCAGAATTTTTGAATGGAGGTGAATGGAGCAATTATGTGCACTCCTTGTGGTTTAGGCCACCTTGAGTAAAAACCGTGTGTTTTTTAAAAATGAAAACAGCACCAACTGAAAGAAAAAAAAAATCTCTACCATTTACATATAAAATGTGTGTGTAAAGGTTAATTTTTATTTAAGAAAACTAAAGTATTTTAGCAAGTATCAACAAGACTGAGCTTATTCGAAGCTAGAGTGGGCGATGACATCACCACTCTAGGGGCCCCCCATCGAGAAAAAATTTTAAGCTTTTTTGGGAGATTTACACGATTTTTAGGGAAACCGCTGGTCAAATCGTTCCGAAAAGACATAGCAACAAACTACATAACAGCTTTGAGGTGTGTGGAAAGTTTCGTGACAGTAGCTCGAACGGGCTAGGAGGAGATGACGGTAGAATTTTTTTTTAAGAAACGGAAGAAGAAGAAGAAGAACTAGATTTTAAAGTTTGCACGCAAACTTCGATGTTGGCTTGCGTTGGTACCGTTAATACCTTTTTTTTAAATGTTGTCAATTCCGCAACAATAACATAATCCAACTCTCATGTCTCTATGATTCTCATAAGCTGAGATAGGTACATGCAAAATTGGTTGCTATGGTAACCAGTCTGGTTGTTATGGAGGGGTCAGTGACCTAACATATTGTTCCCCATGTCAACACGAGTAAAATACACCAACCCCCATGTCTCTATGACTTTCGTAAGCTGAGATAGAGATACGCCATATTGGTTGCTATGGTAACAGTGTGGTTGCTATGGAGGGGTCGCTGACCTAATATATTGTTCCCCATATGCATACGAGTAAATTACAGCAACCCCCATGTCTCTATGATTTTCCTGAGCTGAGATAGGTACATGCAAAATTGGTTGCTATGGTAACCAGTCTGGTTGCTATGGAGGGGTCAGGGACCTAACACATTGTTCCCCATGTCAATACATCAACCCCCATGTCTCTATGACTTTCCAAAGCTGAGATAGAGCTGCGCCGTATTGGTTGCTATGGTAACCAGTTTGGTTGTTATGGAGGGGTCGCTGACCTAATATATTGCTCCCCATATCTATACGGGTAAAATACAGCAACCCCCATCTCTCTAGGATTTTCCTAAGCTGAGATAGACATGCCATATTGGTTGCTATGGTAACCAGTCTGGTTGCTATGGAGGAGTCAGTGACATCATGTTGTAGTCTACTTTCCATTTAGAATAATATAAAGCAACCCCCATGTCTCTACTGTGTTCCGTTCAGAAGATATTTGACCTCGATAGTTTTGTAAAAAAGTGGGTGTGGCTTAATTATTTTATGTTAAATCACAAGGAATGATTGGCTGGATAAGTGATTTGTTTCTTTATTTCTAGTATGACTTTCCAGTGTCAATCAATTACAGAAGCTCTTTTACATTAGGATCTATGGGATTCTTGCTCCATTCATTTCAATGGGCCATTGAAAGTCTATGAGACACCTTTGACCTACTTATTAGTAATCGAGTGCAGCTGCTGCAAAGGGCCAACTGTCAGATTTTCAAATGATGGCAAATCTGCTGGAGAAAATCCAATTTTCATGCCTCAAACAAATAAAGATTATAGAAGAACCGTAAGACATATCTAAATGATTCTTTCTTTGTCAGAAGCAGAAGACCCTAACGAAGAGAATGTTGTAAATTTTGTGAAGGTTTGATTAGAAATAAAAAAATTATGGCGAGCTAGAAAAAGCCTTCATTTGATTCTGTTCAACTGCTCATTTCTGAGAAATCCATACCTCCAAACAAATAAGGATTACGAAAGAAGGACAAGACAGATTAAAATATTTCCTTTACGGTTAGAATCACAAGATTTTAAGGAAGAGAATGGTGTAAGTTTTGTGAAGCTGTGATAAAGTTTGAATGATTTATGGCGAGTTAAAAATAGCCTGCGATTGAGATTTGAAACAGAATCCACCAGAATTTTTGAATGGAGGTGAATGGAGCAATTATGTGCACTCGTTGTGGTTTAGGCCACCTGGCGTAAAAACCGGGTGTTTTTTAAAAATGAAAACAGCACCAACTGAAAGAGGACAAAAATCTCTACCATTTAGGTATAAAATGTGTGTAAAGGTTAATTTTTAGTTGAGAAAACAGTGCAAGTAGCAACAAGACTGAGCTTGCTCAAAGTTAGAGTGAGTGATGACATCACCACTCTAGGGCTCCCATAGGTAATGACTTGGGCGATTTTTGGGCCGAAATTCGCGATTTTTACGGAAACCGCTGGTCAAATCGGTTCAAAAAGACATAGCAACTCGAGTGGGAACAGCTTGGACGACCGTGGAAAGTTTCGTGGCTGTAGCTCGAACGGGCTAGGAGGAGAAGCGTCGTAACATTTTGACGTAGGAAAAGAGAAGAAGAAGAAGAAGAAGAAGAAGAAGAAGAATAATAACTAGATTTTAAAGTTTGCACGCAAACTTCGATGTTGGCTTGCGTTGGTGCCGTTAATACCTATTTTTTAAAATGTTGTCAATTCCGCAACAATAACATAATCCAACCCCCATGTCTCTATGATTCTCATAAGCTGAGATAGGTACATGAAAAATTGGTTGCTATGGTAACCAGTCTGGTTGCTATGGAGGGGTAAGTGACCTAACATATTGTTCCTCATGTCAACACGAGTAAAATACACCAACCCCCATGTCTCTAAGACTTTCGTAAGCTGAGATAGAGCTGCGCGATATTGGTTGCTATGGTAACAGTGTGGTTGCTATGGAGGGGTCGCTGACCTAATATATTGTTCCCATATGAATACGAGTAAATTACAGCAACCCCCATGTCTCTATGATTTTCCTGAGCTGAGATAGGTACATGCAAAATTGGTTGCTATGGTAACCAGTCTGGTTGCTATGGAGGGGTCAGTGACCTAACACATTGTTCCCCATGTCAATACATCAACCCCCATGTCTCTATGACTTTCCAAAGCTGAGATAGAGCTGCGCCATATTGGTTGCTATGGTAACCAGTTTGGTTGCTATGGAGGGGTCACTGACCTAATATATTGCTCCCCATATCTATACGGGTAAAATACAGCAACCCCCATCTCTCTATGATTTTCCTAAGCTGAGATAGAGACATGGCATATTGGTTGCTATGGTAACCAGTCTGGTTGCTATGGAGGTGTCATTAACATAATATGTTTCAGCTGTCAGTATGGGTGAAGTTTACCAGCCCCCAAGTCTCTAGCATTTTCCTAAGCTAAGATAGAGATGTGGCTATATAGTTGTTATGGTAAACAATTTGGTTGCTATGGAGGAGTTAGTGACATCATGTTGTAATCTACTTTTCATTTAGAATAATATAAAGCAACCCCCATGTCTCTACTGTGTTCCGTTTAGAAGATATTTGACATTGAAAGTTATGTCAAAAAGTGGGTGTGGCTTAAATAATTTATGTTAATTCACAAGCAATGATGGGCTGGATAAGTAATTTGCTTCCTTAATGCTTGTATGACTTTCCAGTGTCAATCAATTACAGAAGCTCTTTTACATTAGGATCTATGGAGTTCATGCTCCATTCATTTCAATGGGCCATTGAAAGTCAATGAGACACCTTTGACCTACTTATTTGAAATCAGCTTGCACCTGGAGTTACCAACTGCCAGATTTTCAAACGAGTCAGCTGACTCAACTGTCAGATTTTCAAACGATGGCAAATCTGCTGGAGAAAATCCGATTTCCATGCCTCAAACAAATAAAGATTATAGAAGAACCGTAAGACATATCGAAATGATTCTTTCTTTGTAAGAAGCAGAAGACCCTAACGAAGAGAATGCTGTAATTTTTGTAAAGGTGTGATTAGAAATAAAAAAATTATGGCGAGCTACAAATAGCCTTCATTTGATTCTGTGCAACTGCTCATTTTAGAGAAATCCATACCCTCAAACAAATAAACATTATGAAAGAATGAACAGAGGTATTGAAATATTTCTTTTACTGTTAGAATCCAAAGATTTTAAGGAAGAGAATGGTGTAAATTTTGTGAAGCTGTGATAAAGTGTGAATGATTTATGGCGAGTTAAAAATAGCCTGCGATTGAGATTTTAAACAGAATCCACCAGAATTTTTGAATGGAGGTGAATGGAGCAATTATGTGCACTCCTTGTGGTTTAGGCCACCTGGAGTAAAAACCGTGTGTTTTTTAAAAATGAAAACAGCACCAACTGAAAGAGGACAAAAATCTCTACCATTTAGATATGAAATGTGTGTGTAAAGGTTAATTTTTAGTTGAGAAAACAGTGCAAGTAGCAACAAGACTGAGCTTGCTCAAAGTTAGAGTGAGCGATGACATCACCACTCTAGGGCTCCCATAGGGAATGACTTGGGCGATTTTTGGGCCGAAATTCGCGATTTTTACGGAAACCGCTGGTCAAATCGGTTCGAAAAGACATAGCAACTCGAGTGGGAACAGCTTGGACGACCGTGGAAAGTTTCGTGGCTGTAGCTCGAACGGGCTAGGAGGAGAAGCGTCGTAAAATTTTGACGTAGGAAAAGAGAAGAAGAAGAAGAAGAAGAATAATAATAAGTTTAAGAGAGATAACAATATGTTGGCTCTGCAAGCCAACATAATAAGTTTAAGTGCAATATCAATATGTTGGCTTTGCAAGCAAGCCAACATAATAAGTTTAAGTGAGATAACAATATGTTGGCTTTGCAAGCAAGCCAACATAATAAGTTTAAGAGAGATAACAATATGTTGGCTTTGCAAGCCAACATAATAAATAACTCGATTCCTCAATATTCTTTGCCACATTTTGAACCACACAACCAAAAAGGAAGGAACTTAGTTTGTATGTGTTATTTTGGCAGATGCTCATCAAGAGGTAATAACGTAAGAAAGAAAAAAGCAAATCCTATAAACAAAAAAAAAAAAATGGTTGCATAGCAGACACTGTCATTCTCAATGTAAGCCCCAGAATCGAACCCTACTGTTGCAAAATAAAATCAAAATTTAGACAAGTTCCCCTCAACTTTATTGAGTTCTGGCTTCACTGAAGAAAACTAAAAGGTAAGCTCTTATCCCTTGAGAACAGCAGTTTCCCAATCAAACATTTTCGAGATTAGCTGAAATGCTGTCTCGTTTTGACTGGGTTGAAGAAATCTCCAAAAATATAACTAGGTTGAACTGGAACTCAACCCCCATGTTCAGCCCCGAGTAGACACACTCCGTTCCTTTCTACCCTAACAACAAGTAGCGTCATGCATTCCTCAGACAGTTCCTTTCCTGAAGCTGGAACACATGTTGCGATCGGACACAGAGGCCAGATTGCAGTTTCACTGGGTTAAAACACTTCGAATGAAAAACCCAAAAGATTGATCTCACCCAACCTCAAAATGTCTTGGAGCTCATAGCAACCCCTTCATTTCTTTGGTGAAAAGCGTCACCATGAGTTTAAAGCGCCCTTGAACTCAACACAACAAGATAAGCTCTATTACCCCACACTTCAGAGAAGAGGCCTGACGAGGTTAATGAAGATTTCTGCAAGCATTACTTTAGCGGAGATTAAGGAGAAAAGGAAAGGAAATGATGGGTGACAGGCAGCATGATGAACAAATGAACCCATAGATCAAAGATGACAGATGTAGCAGTTTCCCAATTACACTTGGTCAAGTCTAGGTTCTGGTAGTGTGTTTGTCGCTCATGTGGGTCTGATAAGAACTGATTTGTTCATCTCATCCTTAAGTCGGTGCAACAGCTGGAGCACGGGAGTCTTGGATTCCTGTCTCTGAGCCATGGAGGCGTGTTAATCTCACACTACACCAAGCAAACTGATTTAATTCAAGCTGTTTCATTCCCAACAAAGCTGAGATGTCAGAATGACGTCAATACTAGGGGCTCGCACCCCTTCCAAGGTTCTTCAGAATCAAGAAGGAAAACCTTTAGAGCAACGTGCCGATGAACTTCTTGATGTCGACTGAGCTGAAACTTTGGTCAATAGCAATGTTTACATCCAAAGATGCAAATTGGCGGCAAATTTCAAAAGAAAAAAGAAAGTTGCTGCGTTAAGTTTTTTCGTATATAACAGGAGTCACCCGCGAGAACCAAGTGGCAACGGTCAAGTGGCAAAATATGGAGGGACATTTCACAATGTGCAAACTATTCACAGGGCAGTGCACTGCGGGTAGAAAAAGCCCACAGATTTATTTAAAATTTGAAAGTTCATTTTTTTGTATTTCACACGATTTAATATTTGACCAAACAGAGCACAAAGTAATTCAGAATTTGTTAAAAAATATTGGTGGCTGGTGAAAATGGGACATTGTGGTTTCCTAGGACTCTTATAGAAGTGATTATTTTAAAATGTCTGAACTTTTTTTACATTTTCAATTTGAAAAACACTTGCACTAAGACAAAATATAGAAAAAAAAGTGTTGTGTATTAATATTTATCTGTTTCCTAGCTTGGTAAACCACTGGTGATATTGTGAGAGATTGTAGAATAATTCAAAATGACATTTAGTTGAAAGAAATTTGAGCTTTTCAGCAGAGTGTTTCAAACTGGTAGCCAGTCAGTAGCTCTCGGTTTCAAAAAGGTTGCTGATCCCTGGAATATAACAACTTACTTCTGTCTTAGAACACATAGACGACACGCAATATGTGCAGTCATGTCCCCTTGCTTTTGGAAGCAGGGGACTGTTCCACAGTCGGTAAAGAGTTTAGGAATGTTAGAATGACCAATGAAATCTCTTCGTTGGTTGATTCATTATTGCTGTCTCATAGCGCCCCGATTCCAACAGAAAAACACCTTGGGGTTTATTCGGTAAATGAATTTCCATTGTAGTTTATGCACATTTTTTCTTATTGGATAATAAGTTTATCCTACTCAGTTGTGCACATTTTTTTTTTTTGAGCATTTTCACAATTTATGCAAATTTCATGGTTCTTTTATGCAATATTCCAAAACAGGCACAAAAATAGGTGGATGAAAACACAACTACTGCAAAAAAAATTAAACTGCAGCAAATAATTTGTATTTATCCTGTGAAATCCTGCAACACTAAACATCTTAATAATGCATTGCATTGGATCAAATAATGAAACAAAGTCTATACAATATGAAGAGATGGTTCCAAGCCTTTGTTAAAAGCCTTGTGTTCTAGTCGGCTCTGTGTGGTCACTTTTTTCTCAAAAGGGAATAAACCCCTAGCTCTTATTTCCTGCAAAACGACTTAAATGCACTGGGATTTGTTTTGGCTTTTGTAGAGACCTTAAACGATTAATTTCTATGTTGCACTCAAAGAAACCGTAACAGATGTACTTTGAAAAGATGAGAAATTCAGGAGATGGAAAACATTGGCAAACCAAAGAGAAGAGCTTTCGCAGAGAACATTTCTGAACTAGGGAAATTGTATATATATATTTTTTTAATGTTAAAAGAGACTCGTTGTGATTTATGCACGAAATAGAAACAAATAAGTTGCTGGCAAGCTCTTTCTTGGAAAAGAAAACATTTTTTCCCTGCAATTTATCATTTGTGTATTTATATAATTTATGAACCAATTTTTTTTATTAATGTTTTCATTAACAGAGCACAAAAAATTAAGTATAGTCAACAACAATAGTTCCATTGAGGCTGAAAAATGCTAAGTTTGAGTTGGTTTCGGTGTAGTCGTGGAAAACGACTCGCTTCTTCAAACATATCATTCAGAACAGCTGAATATGGAAGCCACAGAAAATGTTCCACTTCATTTTGATCAAACTAGTCTTAATCAGTGTGATTTGTCTCTTTTTATGTTGTGTAAAGCTCTGACAATTCAACTTTCACACTCTGTTCTTCAAACTAAATTAGAAAAGACTTCAAGAAGGAGTCACGAAATACCAGCTGGTTTTGGTTTGTTGCAAGTTCTCCCCCTCCTCACAACTTGGTATCAACTTGGTAGTGTTCAGATCAGCTGACTTTGGAGGCCGCAGAGAACATTCTTTGTGCCAAATTAGAGACTTAACATCAGGCAAATATAGCAAAAAACGTTAAACCAAGGTTTCGAAACTTAAAAAAAAAACTTGACCAGTTTAAATGTTTAACAATAATAATGCAGCAAACAGGTCGTTATTTATTGATTACTTTTGAGGTCTTTATGTCAAAAATGTTAACACTGTTTGGGTATTCCACAGATTTTTTCCATTTAATTTGGGGGTTTAGTTTGTGGGCTTCAGATGAAAACAAGAGTGAATAAAAATAGTTTCTGGGGAAGAGCCTCAATGGTCTTGATTTTGACAGTGAAGGTCTCTTACCTGAGCGATGTTTTTGTTGAGCAAATAGACACCGTATTCAAACTGGAATCGCTCTCCTCTGGGGTAAAGAGGGAACCTACAAACACACACAGAAACATGCTTCATCAGAAACCTCCCCATTGCTACACAAGCTTCCCACATTAAACGCAAACCCAGGAACATTTTATGAGGTCGTAATCAGTTCATAACTCTCCACAGGAAAGCCTCACTCAAAACAAGGGAAAACAGCAGGTCACCTGGTTCAGCAGCAAAGCAAAGCAACAAACCTGAAACTAATGACTGTACTAACAAACCACCTATCAATGTCCAGATTCTCAGGGAATTTCTTCTGGAAACTTAGCAGAGACTTCAAGATGCCTCAAACGTCTGTTTTCAAAAGCAAGACTTTAGTGCAATCTTGCCATGAGCACTGGAGCTCTGTTTCTGATCCGCATGTCTGAAGCACAACAACCTATTATCCCTTAAATTCTCCTTCTGGCTTATTTCTCTGGGTCAAAAATCATTCAAACCACAGGCATAATTATGATTTTGAAATGGCTGAGCGACACACAGTATCAATGTCTACATCAGAGCGACCAATAATGAAGATGCACAACAGATGAACATGCTGGACTGCTAAAGCACTTCTGAAGGCACATGGAAGGCTGCATTGGAAATGGTAAATGCCAGAAATATCACAATACTACAGGGTCCATATTTCATCAGTGGAAAGCTCTGATGTGGACAGCATTCATCTTGTAGTTGATCAATTTATCATCAGAAGAACATGCACTTTATTTGATAATAATAAACCAATGGAGGCATAGAGAAATGTTTACTTAAAATAAGGCACAAGAGCAGTAGTACAAAAGATTGATGGGTTTTAAAAGCCACCAAGTCCGAAATCATTTGTTTAGTTTAAAAAAAAAAATACTTGTAATAAAACAATAATATTATAACATTTGAATATAATACTGTTTTTTTTCTATATAAAAACTAAAACAAAAAAGCAATGAAGGGATAAAACAAAAACAAACCAAAGCTAAAATAAAAGCAAAGGAAATGTAAATCAATAACAAACCAATGCTAAAACAAAAACAATTAAAAATAGGAAGTTAAAACAGAAAAAACTAACCAAAAAAAAGAAAAAAAGGTCAAACAAATCAAACCAAAGTTAAACTAAAACCAAAAATATGATAAAACAAAAGCTATGCAAAAGACAAAACAAAAAATAAACCAAAGCTAAAAAAAACATTAGCTTTAATAAAAGTGATGCAAAAGATAAAACAAAAGCAATTCAAAGAAGAAACAAAACTTAACGAAAGCACTTCAAAGGTAAAAACAAAAACATCGCAAAAGTTAACCAATACAAACCAAAGCTAAAAACGAAAAAATGCTAAAAAAAATTGAATATAATAAAAACAATCAAATAATATTTAACTGAAAATTTGTAAAAATCAAACGTAACGGAACCAGCATCAAAGCTAGAGACTTTTGAAATGTTCTCTCATAGAATAAGTAGAGCCCAAAACTACGTCCCGCAGCACTGTCCCGATCTTATGAACATTTTCAATTTTATTGTCAAACAAAGCATTGATTATGAAGTCTCTGTGTTGAAACTGGGAAAAGATCAGCACGCAGGCAATGGGTGAGACTTCTGCACCACCACCCACAACCTGACAAAACGGCATCCTGCTTAAAGCAGCCCATAACATCCCTTGTCTGTTATTAACAGCTTACACTACAGTTGGAAAAAAAACAAGCGAGAAGCTGTCGAGCTTCTTTAACTCATGCCTGAGAGGTTTTAAAAGAGTCACTTAATTTTTACAAAACTGTTCAGTAGGAAAGGTCAAGCATAGAGCCCAAACTTTAGCCCACAGGCGACAGACACCTTAAGGACCCCGAGGTGTGTGCATGTGTGCGTTTCATCATCCGGACGTTCCTCTTTAATCCTTGAGGTCTTTGTGTGTGTCATTAGCACTTGGAAGTTGTGTTAAATCGCAGGAGAGGCGATTTAAAAAAAAAAAAAAAAACAGCAATTCTCTCCACTTCCTTTTTTAGCAATCCACACAAACACACTCAGTTCCTGCCTGAGCAGTGAGCCCCTGGAGGGAGTATTCTTGAGGCAGGTGCAAACTTTAAACCCTCTCTGGGCTGAGCACACATACTTCAACAAACCAGTCATGTTCTTTTGATTGTAAAAGTACATTCGTCTAAGGGCTCTCCTGCAGTGGTGCTATGACCACGGGGATGTGGGTGTTTTAACACACACACACACACTTTTAGCTTTTTCTCTCATGTTCACCAAACAAAAATGAAAACATTTAAGAAATGCATAATTCAATATTACTAATGAAATTACTACTACTTTAAGGGATTTTCAAAAACAAGTTTATTTTACAAACCGGCTATTAAATTTCAAAACATAGTGATGCCAAAAAGACTTGTAACACTGCTCCCGGCAGCACCACTTAATCTTTGATGAAACTAATAAATCTCAACTTGTTAATGAAAAGTGAGAAGACTCTAAAAGCAAGGTTTAAGAAAAAAAATACAGAAAATACAGCTATATTTAGTCTAAACATGATATATGCTATCAGCTAAACATATGCTGCATTGAGAACAAAGATGATGTGGGAGAGGAGAGGGGAAAGGGAAAAGGCCTCTCAGGACTAAAAGGGGAGAACCCTGTAGTGCAACTGTATTCAATCATCTTGCAACTTCCTGTTTGTGATGTAACTTCCTGTTTGTGTTGTATTCCCCATTCTATCTCAGATATCAACCAGACAATACATTTATACATTTTGTTTCTCTTTGTTTCATTGCATTTTGTTGAAAATGCAATGCCAGAAGGTAGTTCTACTCCAGACTCTTCCAGACAATGATATCTAGAAAAAAGTTTCACTAAATGTCGACGATTGTAGATGCAGGAAGGAAAGTGCAGGCCATGTGACTGAAGTATACCCCAAAAAACAGCAGCAAGTGCTCTGGTAAATTTGGGAAACATTGGGTTTCTTGAATGTTAGGAATTAAGATGTATAGTTGGTCAGGATTAATGGCATTCTCAAAGCTGAAATATACAGGCAGATACTCATCCAAACAATACTGCAAGGAGAGGTTCATGATGGGCTCCTGCAGAAGAACAATCCCAAATATGCAGGCAAAGGCATTAGGAACCATCTCCAGAGATGCCCAAAACACAGCTTTCAGCATAAAGGACTGAAATCTTCGCATGCCCACAAGTCCCAATAAAGTCCCTACAAAAAGGTATGTTTGTGGGATCAACAAAGGGTCAAATACTTCTTTACCTGAACCTAAAACCATAATCTAAGCACTTCCATCTTCTTTCGTTTCCCCTACAGAATTTACAAATCCAGCTAGTCACTCACTTGAGCCGAGCCTTGTTGCGTGTCTTTTTGTGAGGTGTGGGGTGAATGAAAGTGTGCATGAGCTCTCACAGTAATCCCTCACTTTTCCAGGAGTGATAAAAACCATGCTCGTTTCAGTCCAGCCTTTCGCTCCACTTGTTCACATGTGTACATTCATGCATTTGTACACTCATATACGCACGCACACGGGTGCTTCCTGCCCCCTGTTGCTCAGCTATAATATGTTTGACTGGACGTTCCCTTGAGGAATTCCTGGTGCTCTGTGAACCGGAGTCACACCAGCATGATCTCACACACATACGCCTACCCTGCAAAGGGAGTCCTCATTAATCACTGGTAGGTGACGTTGGGTATGCTCGCCTGTGTTTGAGTGATCCCTGACAGGGATTACTTTGCTTTTTCTGAAACAATCTGACCAGATTTACAGCATAAAAGCACGTTTTGTGTGTAAAATCATTGATGTTGCGTCGACTAAATCATCCATAGCTTTCTAAAGAGAGATTTTGAGGCTAAAAGTGGCTTCTCTCTTGGGAGTGCGCCACCACTGGATGGTTGAAAGTGGACAACAAAAAAGGAAATTGGTAAAGCAAAAAAAACAAAAAACACTGCTCCCTCTAGAGGGAAGTAGGTGAATTGCAATTTCAGTTTCCTCTGTATTGGTTTCACAAGAGAGGGACACTTCCGCCTGTTTAAAAACTGCTTGAGAAATAAACATTTTTTTTGGATGTTAGCATGATTAAGTGCTAGAGCAGTCTTTGTGAACAAGCCAGGTGACGAAAAGCATTCAATCAAGTGAACGCATTTTTTAAATAACTCACATGCTGCACCAGTTGTAGAGTCAAATGATTTTTTTTTTTACCACAGATAAGTAATGTCATGTACAGTTGTAGACAATAGTGACCAGACAGAACTTAGAGATATCTCCATTTGAAAACACATTTAGAGATGTCTGGCCAGTGGTATAGTGGACAACATGGCGGATATGTACGCAACCAGTCATCATTTCCCAGCCTTCCCCCTCTCTCTGTCCACTTCTCCTCCTGTCTCTCTAACTGTCCTGCCTGGTCCATTAAACATAAAAAGCCCCAAAATAAAAAAAAAAAATAAATAAAAAAAAAAAAACATTTTGATATACTGTGGGGGAAACCGGAATACCTGGAAAAAAGCCAGTGAGAACCGGTATTGGGCAAGTTACTTCAGAAATGATAGACTACTCCCTTTAAAAGTAAAAGCCCCAACAAATTGGTACAGAAGGCTCAAGGCATGATAAGCGCATCGCTTCATCTGCCTCTCTTCTACCTGTAATGAGCCCACCACTATGGAACAGGTTAAATGTTGACTCGGACTACATCTACAATCTTTTAGGATAGCTACACAGCTGTTTCAGCCCAATCCCTTCTTTATTTCGAGTGATCGCCAATGTCGATCATACAGGATTTGTCTTCCCCATTTCTTCCTCGAAGACGACGGTTCCCCTCTATCAGTCCACTTTTAATAAGGCGTTCAACATTTCCTTACCCAATTTTACTAAAATCTTTCCCATGACCACAGGATACGTCTTTTGAATTGGATGTTTAAATCTTGTTGCACCTGTTGGAATTAAATAACTAGTTGTAAGCTGAAAGGCAATCTAGCCATGCAGTAATTATCCAAAAGGAGGCTTGTACCTATTTGCTTGGTTAAATTCCAATGGCCAACAAACAGATGTCATCCCATAATGGCATCACCTAGGAATTGTCCAACTAGGTGTGTTCATGTTCTCGCGGCACAATTCCATTAGAGATGTACCACCTTTAGCCAAGTTTCGGAATCTTTATTGTCTTTGGTTGTGCTTGCTGCATTCTCACTAACTATTCCAAAAGAGAACGAGATCTCTGGAGAGAAAGCACTTTAGTTATTACTCCACGTTACAAAACACAAAACCCTTTTTCTGATACAGCGTTGAACTTTTGATACAGTAGATTACAGGCCATGACAGAGATCAGGATTTATTTTCCTGCAGACTCTCCCTCACATTCTGTGTATCATGTAACTACAGGGGCTGAGAACAGAGATTAATGCGCATGTAAGAGCACAAAAACGTCTTTTATGAGGCCGGATGTTTACACACGCTTTGAGCATGAGTGTGTCACCTCATATCTACTTCATGACCTCATATTAGCGCACTGCGGGATCTGTTTGTCTGCACTATGAGTCTAAAGCAAGGCTTGGCCAACTTGTATTAGCAATGCAAGGCAAACTAATTAAATGTATTAAGGACGAAAATAAAACTCAAACGTATGGTTTGGGTTATGTTCAGGTCTGAAGAACACAACCAGTGAAACGATTGGGCACTTTGGTATTTAATGGGTTATGTTTATTTGTTTACAAGACTTACAATGTAAAGTTCAAGACAAAATTATTACCCCCCCCTCCCCCATGGAGAATAAAATAAAATCTTTCAGTTGTTTGCTGTATAGTTCTCAATAGTTCTCAAAAGATCTCAATACTCCATTCATACAGAGCAAACCAACTCCAGCTTTGTGGACTTTAGTGCCCTCAAGGATTTTCCTGGAGTCACTCTGGTTCACACAATTTTAAGGTGTGGTTTGGGTCATTACCATGCTGGAAAATAAAATGCTGAGGTTGACTTTAAAAATCTTCTCATGTTTCTCTACTGTTGCGCGAGAGGACCTCAGGGTAATTTCCCAGCCCCCATCCCTCCTGATTTACTTCCTGTCTGACCTACTGTAAAACATTGTTAATGAAGGGCAAAATGCTTAGAATTAAAACTTTCAAAAAAAGAGCATTATACTCCCACCACCATGCTTCACTGTGGAAATGCTATTATTGTTGTTAGTTCTCCAAACATGGCCAACATCTCCAGTTTTCTTTTAATACGCCTCACTTTCCCTAGTGATCCATAACAAACTTCTTTATGGCTTGTATGTGTCACTTCAGCCGAAGTGGAGTCTTTCTTGAGGCTAGTGACCGTCTTCATGGAGACGCCAGCCCCAGCCTTGGCTAAGTCAGTCAGTAGTGTTTTGGCTGTTGTTTTGGGGCATTTAGAAACCTCCCTCACTAGTTTTCTAAACCCCTCCGCCCACTTTTTCTCCACTGTGTTGGCTTCACTTCAGTTCTTGACACGGGATACTACATTTTAGGCGCTTTGACAATTCCTTCTCAAACTAAAATATTTTGTCTAATTATCAAATATTGAAATTTAAATACCTAATAAACTTACTGGTGTCATATTTGCTTCTGAGCTGAACCCACATCTCCCACTCTACAGAATGGTTCTGTAAAAGGTGCTAAAACTAATTAGCTGTGCTGCTTCTTTTTGTTAAGGCAGTGTTTCTTAAACTTTTTCTGTCATTCCCCACTTTGGAGGTATGGAAGGGTTGTAAGCCCCACCTGTCCCAAATCATCCCCAACAAAATTGTAATAAAGTTTAACTGTTCAAATTTATTGAAATAACATTACATTTTAAAACCATAACTTCATATAACAGCATTAAAATCTTTCACACATGGAACCTAAATAAAACATCTAATAAAAGTACAAATATATTATCACTTTGCATGAAATAACACTTTGTTCAAACATATATGATAACTATAATAATAATGCATTTATGTTTGCATTTTACCTCTGATAATCTCAATTTAGAAACAAAGAAAATAAAAGTGTTGTGTTTTCTTTATATTTTATATATAATATTACTTTATTTTTTAATTTTTTTACTATTTTAGTGGCTGCAATGAGCCTGTTTTGTAGCACACATGTTTTCAAAACGAGGTTGAAGGCTTGATACTGCCACTCTCAAGTCATGCTCAATTCTAAGATGAGATCTGTATTTTGTTTTCAGTGAAGCAACAGCTGAAAATCCGATCTCGCCTTGGTTTTCTCTGCCGGCGCCGAATCTCCAGTTTTCTTTTCGTTCTGCGTAACAAACCTATCCATTTTAATTATACCTGCAACTGTGTACCGCCTCTCCACATTTAATCATTCCGCTTCAATTACTCCGACGTAAAATCACTGTCGTAAAGTACTGTGCTTCCACGTGACATTTTCAATGGCATTCGTTCGCTGATGTGGTTTTAATTTAGGATTACGTTTAAATGTGTCTTTGTTTTGTTTTGGGTGTATGGTAATTAAATAAATGAATTAATAAATTTAATAACACAAATAAAAATAAATAAATGAATAAACAAAAAAGTCCCCCTGTATTTCGCGCCCCACTTATGTCTCTGTTCCCCACCAGAGGGGCGCGCCCCACACTTTAAGAAACTCTGTGTTAAGGCATACTTGGCTAAAATTTTAAATCGCCCTCTGGTGTCTGAAACCCAAATAAATCAGCCTCTCTTTTCAAGTTTTTGCAGATACTTCCGCTAAAGCTTCTAGTGCATCACGGAACAAAAAAAAAACGAAATCATTTAAATCGCACACCCTTATCTGTGTAATATACTGATGAAAATGAGTAATTTATCCTGTACAATAAATTAAAACTCTTTGCAATGTTAGACACTTTAACATTGGTTTCATCTGCTCACTTCTGATACCAGTCTCAAGTATTCGGTCGACTAAATGAAGTTTAAGTCAAAAATTCCTTCTGCTTGTTGTTTTCTCTTTATAAATATAGATATTCTAAAATAGCCATGAAAAGGTCTCTCCAACCTTATGATGCAAGTGTATTTGCATTTCTCCTGAGGTAAAAGTGCCGGCACGCCGTAAAACATATATGAGAAACAGCGGTTGTTCCTCATATTTATGTCTTGTTCTTTTCTCACTGTGTTTACGGCATGAAATGAAACCTGAAGCAGCAGCACGCCATGCTTACTCAAGTTTAAAACCATGTTGTCAACTGATGTTGGTTAAAATTACTGATCGTTAAAATGCAGAAGATGACCTCTTTTATCACAAATCCCCATAAAAGCACTGAATAAACATGTTTATGATTGAAGAGGAATGAAAGCTGATCACAGAGCACTGTTAAAACCATGCCTACAAGAAAGAGCACAGAAACCAATTTTGTATGCAACCCAATTGCAAAAGGCAGTGAATTTTTTCCCCCAACAAAATGCGCATCAATGAACATCAATTTTGATTAAATCAATATTTGGTGTGAGCACCCTTTGACTTCAAAATATCAGCAAATAGGTAGATATACTTGTTTTTGCCACAGAAAAAGGACAGCGACCAATGAAAGCTGCCTCTTTTGATGACCTGAGTAGGATGTAGAAGAGCATCCCAGTGAAGCTCATCCCACATTTCCATAGTGACTGTACAGGAAACAGGAACGAAATGGCTCACCACAAATCCTCTATGATCAACCCCCAACATTATAAACCGTTCAAAATCCAAGATTTTTTCTATGTATTCTTTGAATTATTCTATGTTATCATCTTCCTCTTGCTGTTCTGGTGTTTCCCCCGTTTAGTGTGGTGAACGTCCGTTGGCGCACATACGCCATCTCCAGGCAGGGAGTGTTCCACTCATCAATATTTCCTTACAGGCCTCAAGTCTGCTTTGGAAGCTTTTTCTGGGACAGACCTTGTTGATGCACTATAACTACCTTGTGTCTTGTTGCTTTGCTTAGCTTCTCCCTGATAAGAAACTGTCTCTCAACCTCCTCTTGGTAGCAGAGTTTTGTTGTCACATGCCCAGTTTAAAACCTCTTACAGAGATGTTTTAGTTGATAACTGGGTTTAAACCTAAATGTTTTAGTACCTGTTTGGAATAATCGGTGGGTCATACAATAACTTAAGTTTTTCAGGCAAACAGAAGTAACACAAAATATTGACTAGATTCAGATTTGTCTTTAGTTTGCTCACGTTGCCCTTTGTTAAGAAACAATCATTATTTTTTTTGGCTTTCCAGAGTACTGTACGATATTTCTGACAAGGTCTGAGCATAACTAACGTTCTTGTGAAACATGTTTCACTTTAAGAGTCCTTGTGCTGTCTTGGTTTAAATAAATACCACTTGCAGAGCGGTGTTATATAATCTAAACACCATTTTAGGACAGACACAAGTGTCAAAATACTTTCAGGCTCTCTGTAATTTAGCCTAGAGTTTGTTTACCCCAGCTTTGATCCTCTTCAATATGTCTGCAACATCACTATGTGAATTCCCAGCGCGGCTCTTGCATTACACATTTTAAACATATTAGACACCACATACGACGAAGGTCAGACACATATTATAATAAATAACGATAGCCTACAGTAAAGCGTTCCTCGGCTTCGTTTCTGCTCTTAATTAAACAGCCATGGGGGGAAAAATGCACCTTGTTCTCTTATGCCAGCTCATAAAAAATGAAAATGACAGAGTAAGTGACCCTTTTCAAGGCAAACGCATATTTTAAAAGAAAGCCAGAAAACGTCAAAGCATCTATTGGCCGCGCCGGTGCCATTAAAAGCACATTGTGTGGCAGATGCTCAGTGTAATAGTTCCAGTGATATTGAGAGCTACAGCTCGGCTTGATTTATAAACCCAGCGTCGCCATTAGCTGTGACAGTTTGGAAGCAGGTGTTTGTTTAAAGCGCCGCGCTTGATTCATGACTCCACGGATAAACCACTGTATATGGAACATTTCATTTGGGGGGGGGGGACGAACACAGAACAAGTGTGTGTGTTAATAAATAAAAATGTTGACAAAGATATGAGCTGTGAGTTTAGAACATCATTTTCTACGTGTAAACAGGATGAGCAGACACGTGGGCTTTGGCTTGTGGGAAATATACATTTCAGGTCAGTCGGAAGAGCTGGGAGGATTTTCAACAGATTCTGAATCTCTAAAAGATGGGTGCTGACCACCCACGACGGCAGGTTGCCGCAAGCTTATGCTACAGTTGCATAATAAATAAGAGATGCGCGTCCTACTGAAGGGTGTACAGAAGTGGCTTCAAACTTTGATTCAAAGGTACAAAGTTTAGATTGACTCCAGAACGATTCTAGAATCAGTTTCAAAAATGGTTTTTTGATCATTTTTTATACTCCAATAAATATCCTTAAACAATTTTTTTTCATTAAACTGTGCAATAATTCCCTAACAAACCTGAAATTGTACATCAAATACAATTCTTGGTATTAAATTTTGTAATTTTTACAGCACAAATTGAGAACGAAGAGTTTTGTTTTATAACAAAAATCAAGAATACCCCCAAAAGCAAAGACAAGGTCAAAACAATGTGAAAGTTGTTTCAAAAATCCAGATGAACCACTTCTAAACCATGTACACTGTTCTAAGCACTTTTTTGTGGCAGAACTTTGAAAACCACAAGCCATATCACAGGTATTAAACATCGCCCTTTGCTCCGATGGAGTGAAAGAGTCCTTAGCACAACTCCACAGGGCCTTTAAGACACTTAAAAACTTAATTTTATAGATATTCTTTGATTCAACACTGCCATCACAAGAAAAAAAATGCCTTGGATGGACATAAAATATATCTAAAACTGAGAACAGCCTCACTTTGAAATCATCATCAAAAGATCCTTTAATAATGTTCCATTGCTTTGAGCTCCAGGATCATCACGGGGCACCCGCTTTGGTCAGAGAGGCCAACCTGGAAACTCTTTAGCCCAACAGGCAAAGTGCCAAACCCCACTTCCATTTTTACACAAATCATAAAGTCCTTCTGAAAGTGGACAAACGGCATCATACAGTTTCCTATTAAAACTAGTATGAGAGTAAGGGCTTGAGTTTAACAGGCCAATCCCTAAACTTCATCACCCAGTGTACATCTGGATCACATCTTTCAGATTCTCTAAGCTACAGTATGTACCTTTCAGCCACAAAAAGTGGAGAAATGTGGATGCAATATGCTTTTAGAGTCCACTGAATTTCAAGAATGCACCAAGGGGAGCAGAAGAAGTAAAGAACACTACAGCAAAATAACCCATGTGTGTTTAAGCACTGCATTATTTTAAAAAGATGAGGAATAAGGGACAGTAGGGTTAATGAATACAACAGTAGGAGACAAAATTATTAACCCCCGGTGAACTGAAAAATATTTGCCAAATGATTAACAGCAAGTGAACATTATTTGGCCTTCTAGGGTTGGAATGATTTATTGTAGTTCGTTTAAAAAGATCTACATTCAAAATTATTATTAGCCACTTTTAGAAATGATTGCTTCAGCCTTGCTAATTTAACCACAGTTGCATAATTAAGTTAGTTAAGCATTTAATTTGCACTTTAGCCTAAAAATTAAAAAAAAAAATACTAACTAAACATTTTAAAAACTACAAAATACATCATTTTCTTCTAGGGTTAGACTGATTTCCTGTAGTTCCTTTAAAAAGGTCTACATTCACCATTGTTAGCCACCTTTACAAATGATTGCTTCGGCCTTGCTAATTTAACCAAATTTGCACTTATTTGCAACTTAGTTAAGCATTTGATTTGCACTTTACCCTGAAAATTTTACAAAAAAAATAACAAAAAAAAAAATAAAAAACTTTGGAAAGAAAATAACTTGCAAATTCTGGTATTTAGGTCTCAATGAAGATTGGCTATAAAATGGCACTTCTGCAGAAAAGAAACCTCCAAGCCAGAATGAAGTTTGATGAGGACAACCTGGGAAAAGTGATGCACACCGGAAATGTGTCTTTTGGTCAGATGAGACAAAACTATAGCTGTTCGGCCATAAAATGTTGCCTATGTTTTGAGAAAGAAGGAAGAACACCATTCACATGATGAAGCATGGTGGTGAAAGCTCTAGTGTATTTGGTGCTGGAACTCCTCGGGGTAAAATGAAATATGAAAAAAGAAGACTAAAAGAAGATTTTGAAGGACAACCTCAGACAAGGTTCCAGTCAGCAGATAGAGGACTGGCAGATCAACAAATCCAGCAATCTGAACCCAATACATCATGAACTTGGAATCCTAGGGTTACACCCATTGGAGCGCCTCGAGATTTGGAGTGTCTGGAGATTTCCTCTGCAAAAATTTAGCACCCACACCTGAATGAAAACAAACCCTTCAACAAAGCCCTCCTAAAAATTATAATAAATCTATCTTTGAAAAAGCAATTAAATAATATAAAGAAGGGGTTTTGTGTGACAAAATTCTTTTGAGAATCGTAAATCCAGTAAAAATAAAGATGATTACAGTGTTTTACGAACTTGAATGTGTTGTAGTTGACTCCCAAAAACGCTTAAAATCAAAATACGGGCACTTTAAACATTTTTTGTCTGCTGTAAAGTTCCTATAGCCATGTTTCCATTCAAAGATGCCAATTGAATTCATGCCAAAACTGGAATATCACTTAAAATATTTGCGCAAAAAAAGCACCATTTCCATCTAACGAGTCCAAGAGAACAAAATAGTCAATTCTTGATAAACTGGCATCAAACATCAAAAGAAAAGTGGAAGTGGCTGCGTTAAGCCCTTTTCGCACCAGAGGCGAAGACAATTGGCCTTTGGTTGAAGCCGAAGTATAAAGAAAGCATTTATCATTTCCATCAAAATCAGTGTCAACAATGTTGTTTTTTGTAACATTACTATTCAGACAAATTTCAAATTGGTGATAAAGTGGTGTGCCCAAAGTTAACTGGGTACACTTTGTACAAATTACTAAACAAGAATTTCTGATCAAACGTGCAACAATAAATTCTAATGAAAAGAACGCTGGACAAGCAATCCATTAGGTGTGAATGCAATGGTCTGGGAAGGTGGTCAAATAATGGTCAATGGTGCTAAACTTAAATCCCCTGCCTGTAGCCCACATAGGAGTGACCTATGATCTAAAAACTTTGAGAAATCCTATTCCTTTCTGCCAATTAGTGCATTTTATGTCCCTTTAGTTTGTGGTTTTGGCTAAATAAGTGGAGTAAAGACTCCTTTTAATATGACACATGTCAAAATTATGTTTTTATTGTTGAAAAGACACTTATATGATTTCATTTATTAGACAAGTGGGTCAATATTATAGCCAATGTTCTAGTTTAATGGAAGGACCATGTTCAATTTAAAAACCATAAAGCAAGTAATGCTCAGTGTGTCATTGTGGAATTGGGTCTGGCGCTCCGAGTCACACGATTTCACATCAAGAGTCATATTCAGAGCTGAAGTAACAAGAAGATTTCCTCCAGTAAATAAATGGAAGGAAGGACGGCCACAATACACAACACTGAATGTCACGGAAAACTCAGAGAAGGATCTTCCAAAAGGTCATTCCCAAACTAAAGAATTCCAGTTGTGCTCCTGTGGTATAGAGGACTGTAAGTATGACATTTTGGGGACCAGGGTTCAATTGCTGATCTCAGGTCATTTCCCACCCTTCACTCCTCTCTCCCCATCCATCTCCTAGCCTGTTCATTTTCCTTAATCCTGTACCTTTGGTCCGTGGGTTGATCGTGCTTGTTCTCACCATCCTGCGCCAACGTTAATATGAGATTTTTCTTTGTATGCCATTACGCATCTTAACTAGAACTGTGCCTCTGGTCTTCCAATTCTGCACACACTTGAAACTGTACATTTTCTCAATCTTGGAAGTTCAGGAATTTAAAAATCATAACCGGGTCTAATCTCCGGTTCATGTCTTCCGTTGTAGCATCAGGATGAGATGCGCTCTCTCTATCACCGAAGGAGAGGTAAATGCTGCTGAACCTAATATTACAGGGATCCAAGAAAAGTTCCACACTCCAAAAGTTCCAGCTTTCCCGGGAGACCAATAATTCCTAGATTCAACCTCCAGGATCTACTCAGTGCTTAGATGTGTTTTCAAGTTTTGTATTTTTCTGTTGTGAGGGAGTCCTCGGCTGTAAAGAGGCATTTGCCTCCATATCCATCCACCCTCTGCATGCCACCCTCAAGTATTATGGCAAAGTAACTTCTGATCTTTGGAACCTTTGGATCACTTCATCTGCTAGGGAGCCTCCGTTTCCACCGTAATCTTTAGTTCCGGATGGTGTCGAAGGATTGTCTCTATAAGCTATATTTATTCGCATCTTAAGAAATGTCTCCCAACCATAACAATTCCTCTAAACTATAAACTCCTGGCAGATATTCAGGATAGCACCAAGAGCTTCCAAACAATTGTGCCTCTAGATGGGAAGAAGAATTCTAAAGTGCCTGTAATAAATGCACTTGAACTACCTCAAAAAACTAATTGTTAAATGGCTACTGATATGTCAGAGTTCCGAAATGATTCATACTTTCTGGCGCTGGAACAAAACCTACAAGAAAAGCCGTTCAAAATCGGTTTTGAAGACCTCCAGGGCATCTTCAAAACTTGGAAGAAATGTATGGTCTTTAACCCAAAGAACACACATTAAACAATCCCGAGACATGAGGAGCCATCGAGAGATAGAGGGGATGATTTAAACAGCATTCGTCAAGTGTAAAGCTGACACAATGTTAAACAATGACACATTGGGGCTGATTACAGCTCATGTTCCTGTAAATTATGGTGTGCAGAGGTCAAAGGGTCACGGCAGGAGCGGTTAATGGGATCGAGTCTCGTGTGGAGGCCATATAAGTCTCTCTGTTCTACATCTCCCTGTAACTCACAGCCAAATGAGTTTTGGAGTCAGATTTCTGAGAGCCTCGACCTTCATCTTCTCAGCGGCACCTGATTCATCAGCAAACACAAGTTCTCAAGGCAATTTAAAGAGCGGAGTAGCTTCACCCCCAGCTCAGCAGCAGTTCATGGCCGACCAACCATCGCAGAGCGCTGAGGAGAAGTGTGTTTGACTTTCATTAAATTGTGGTGTCCAGGGTGGCACTGCTGACTTACAGACTGAGGACGGGTGGATGAATGCAATGTTTGGAGTGTATTTTGAGAAAGGTGGAAGCCGTCATGCTGAAGGAAATTTAAACACATCAGAAATTTGACAACCAAAATAATAAAGAGAAAGCCTAATCGAAAGCCAGCCAAATGTCAGGATGTGGTCACCTTTTCTTACATATGCTAAAAACTATTTTGGGTTTTAAAAATATTTGATCAATGTAGAGGATATTCTAGCTACAACGAGGATTTTTAATAAAGATACTAATTTAGATTAAGAGCGTCACTTTCACAACTAAATTTCACTCAAAACCAACTTTATGCCATGGTCCAAACAAGCCTTATTCAAATACAAATATTTGTGTGTGCGTGCATACGTGTGCGCAAAATGGTAGCCTCAAAAAAACTCTCCGACAACAATGATTGCAATGATTGAACATGATGGTTTAGGAGGAGGAAACAGAAAGCTCTCTCAGAGATTTAAGATCTCAGTTTGAATATGCAGAATTGGAGGCACAGTTGAAAATCTTAGATCTTAGAGGCGCGGGGTGATTAGAACGGTCACAGTCAACCCACAGATCAACTTGAAAGATCTACAGATGGTGTCGTTCTGCATCATTCAACTATTCAGCGCACTTCACACAAGGAGATGCCATAGAAAAAACATTTTCTTCGTACACGCCACAAACGGTGTCGCTTGACATTTTCTAAAGCACAATTGGACAGGACAGCTTCATTTTGGAATTATAGATGCTGTAGACCGATGAAGCTAAAATATAGAGTGTTTTGGGCAAAGCTGCATGGCGGAGAAACAACACAGCCTTTGCTTCCGACAGTGAAATCTAGTGGTTGTGGTGGTGGTGGTGGTTGTTCCATGATGCTGTGGGGCTGTGTGTCCAGTGCATTGACTGGGAATCATGTTGAAATTGATAGTTGGCTGGATTCCACTCAATATCAGCAAATTCTGGAGAACAATGTCTTGGAATCAGTGACAAAGGGCTGGAACTTTGACAACGACCCTAAACACTACTGCAAATCTACTAATGCATTCATGCAGAGAAACAACATTCCGGACTTGCCATCTAAGACCCCAGACCTGAATATTATTATTGAAGATATTATTTGTGGTGTGGTTTAGAGTGGGCTGTTCATGCTCAGAAACCATCGAGCCTGACAGAACTGGAAGATATTTTGTAAAGAAGAATCCAGCAAAACTCCTTCTGCCTGAAACTGGACTCCAAGTGGAAGCTATAGGCAGCATTTAGACGCTGTTTTTTTTTCAGCAAAAACTAATTTTTTCTTTTGTGGTGCCTAAATTTATGCACATACCAAATTTTTGTTTAAATAACTCTTACACAGTTTCCATAAATCATATAAACTTCTGAAAAATCAATGTGTTTGTCTCCTATATAAAATTTTAACAGTTGCTCACATCTAGGCACTTGTGATCAGGTAAAACCAACCCAAAGGATAAGAGCCACACAATCCAGTATTGTGCTTTGAGTCCCCTGTCTAGCTTTCCTTTTCCCTCTTCATTTACAAGCTGTTGAAATCAGCCATTAATCCCACATCAAACGCGCCGAACGGCATCTCAAGCCCCTCATTCAAATAGAGGCCCATCTGATTATAACAATCCAATTTTATTGCGAGTTTATTAAGGGGCTTTTCGCCTTGTGTGGAATGCAGGAATGTGTTAGCTCTCTTGGCATCTGCAGCACAGACATGTAATCAGCCTCAGTTCTCTGTTCTCTCCTGCTTAGATACGGCATCAAAACACAGGAAAAACAATAATTTAAAAGATGTCGCCGGGGCTATAATTGCAGTGCCCACACGTTCAGCAATCAAAATGCCAGGGTCTTCACAGGGCCTTAGGCCAGGCCTGAAGGGTAGGTATCCATCTCTATAGCAACCACACACACACACAAGGCAAATTACAAGCATCTTACGCTCGCTATGACAACTGCACACCCCGAAGATGCCACTGACACTGTGAGGATCAGCAGGCTGGAAACTACTGATACAGAGGTAACATTTTTAAAGATTGATCTTCATGGAACCTAGAAGAACCCCCTCTCTTTATCCCTCTTCACTGGCTCTCCACTGCAGCCCATGTCAAGTTCAAGAAACTGATGTAAGCATACAGAACACCATCACTTCAGCAAACAGATCACCTCTAGCACTTTTTAAAAATAATCAAATGTAAATGTGACGTAAGAATAAAGTTATTAGAGGCAGGTTAAAGTTGTTAAGCTAAAAATGCTGTATTATTTCCGCATTTTTTTGTGACTGATTTGTAACGTTTTTGTGATTTTAAAACGCTTATAAACGATAAATGGCTTACATTTGTGGTCGCTCTTGTAACCCTTTGCTTTGAAGTGTGAGTCGTCTGTTGCCTTTGAGCAGAGGGCTACACAGTGATTCATCTTTACGCAAAACAGAATTGGGGAACCCCTTCACCTCAGGGTTTTATCGATTAACTCGACTCTGTGGTGTACATTGATGTGCTGGAATGAATGATTGTCATGGCCTTCGGCACTCTTTCTAGCTTGTCTTGTAAAATTGGGTAAAAATAAATGTTGACCCCTGCATGCATTTCTTTCTCAAAATACATTTTGGCAAATTTTGTTACATTGGCAGTCAAACGTGGCCCAGTTGCAGACCTGAACTATGATGGTGTAAACAGGGAAAAATTGCATATATCCAGAAATTTTAGGATTGGAACCAGGAAAATAAATCAAATCTGCGCCAAAAGTTTGGGATGTGGTGGAATGGAAGATTTGTGTGATGTTGACATGAACCAAACTCTCCGGGGAAAGTTTCCAGGAATTTGTTGAATCTATGGCACAAAGTATTAAAGCAGTTTAACCTACTTTACAACTTTTTTTTCTTTTTCATCATTAAATTATAATAATAAACAGCCCGTAAAAAAAAAAAAATACCCATAGATGCCCTGGGTTTTTTTTTCATCTCAAATACAGTACCAGATGGGATAAATCTAGACAGAGGAGGGGAATACACTGAAAAGATGAAAGAAATGTGGGGAAAAAAAGTATAAAAGGCAGGCCAACAGGATGGGTACATGAAAGTTGGAACCCTGTGGTGTTTAAGTAGCGTTTCATTCAAGAAGAGCCTCAAAACGCCCCAGAACACACTTACTGAGAAAGGCAGGTGTACGAATTACACACATATAAAACACACAAGCAAAAATGCATCTTTAAAGAGCAATAAACGCTCCGTTTTTGATGAAACTACGAAGAAAATAGCTGAACTAATCAGCAAACTGTATAGGATGTGAAAAAATCCCTTACTCTCTCTCCTTCTCCGAGAGTTTGTCAGTGATGGTGTCTTTGATGGAAGAGCGCGAGCCCTTGTGGATGACCGGATACCGGAGTGGAATCTGCAAGAAGCACGAGATCATCAGCACCAGGTGCGCCGTGTAACCCAGAGCCACTGCAACACTCCCATCATCCTTAGCTGTGGGGGGAAAAATAAAACAGATGTAAAAAGCAAATAGACGTTTGAATTGAAGACACTTCATTAAATCTTAAGCAAGGCCCTTGACTAATAACCTTATCCCACGCAAACTCAGTTCACCTCAGCGATTTCCTTCCCTGATGGGGTCAAAGGCAACCCCGGAGGCTAAATGCTACTCTCAAAACAAGATCCGGCTAACTCTAGAGCCATGTCTTTAAAGCTGTTTAAAAACACCATGGCATGTACATTTCCTAAATAATTATATGCAATCTGAATCACTCTGATGGTCCAATTACTGTCTAAATGACAAGCTTTCAAGGCAATTTAGAGGAAATTCAAATAAAACCCTGAATGGTGCGAAAAAATATTTGGTTGCTGGGTAACAGCAGGGACAAAGGGTCACCAGTTAGTTTGTGTGCGTGTGTCAGAGTATTTAACTAGCTGTTAAAACCACACTTGCTTCCCCTGATCGTTAAGAATGCACAGATTAATGGTACACTTCAGGCTGCAGGTCGAAACTTCTTAAGAGTTTTGGGCTGCGAGGGAAAGGGGTTTGGTGTTTATTAGGACAAAGTTCTAGATAAAATTTAATTTATTAAAATATATGTTAAAAAAAAAAAAAAGTCATCTTCAGGTTTCTAAACTACAAATTGAAGACCTGTTCATCACCTATTTTACAGATTCCAATTAATTGTTAGAAGCAAAATAAAAAAAAAAAATAAAAAAAAACACTCGATAAATTCACTTAAGAATAAAAAAAAAAATACTTATTATAATTATTCACAATTATCCATTTAATCTTCTTCTTACAGCACCCATTTGTGCAACCCTGTTATTGTCTCAGTAGTTACAATATTTTAGTTATCTTTTAATTCTCTGGCGGCGATCCTTAAACGAACAACATAAACAAAAAAAAGATGATTCTTTTGCAAAGAATTAAAAAATAACTTTTTCCTTCAGGATTACATTGTTTGTGTATAATACAGAATGCACTAAAAGATGCATTTTGCAGCTGCTCAATCTCTTGGAGATAAACAGATGATATGAAGCTTTATTCCAAGGTTCTGAGGTTACGACATCATCGAATGTTTGCTGCCGCCTACCATTTTAAGAGCTTCGAAACTCAGATGCTACTCTTTTTAATGCCTTAAACACTCTGAAAATATCGTGAATCAAAAAAAGCAAACAATACACAAATCTGGCATTTTGGTACCCATGATTCAATCAAAAGTAAATCTTCTCTAAATATCCAAAATGTAAATAAACAAAAAAGCAAAAATTGTGTTGTATTTTTACTATACTCACATTATGAAATTAGGACAAAAACTTTCAGAAAATGATATTGTTGCGATACCAATATTATAAACGATAAATAAAAAACAAATATACATTTTTTTTAAAGGTAGAAATCAGAAGAACTATGAATAAATTATAAAAACTATTCAGAACTATTCATAAATACAGTCATATTCAGTATGAATATAAACATCTACAAAAATAATGCAGTGTTTTAAATAAAATGATGTCTGCATTAGCAAAACCACATTAAATTATATTTGAAAAATTTGAAGTGGACTATGAAAATGTACAAACGAAAAAGCTATTAGTTAAAATGAAAATAAAGAAAATGCATTAGTGCCCAAATGTTTGCTGAAAACCACAACAATTACTAATTGTTCGACACTTCTGTCGACACCATTTAATTTAAGATAATCTAAAGTAGTAGTTAATTCATCTATTGCTATCGCCCATGAGGTGGTTGTGCAATGTAAAGCCAGCGAGTTGCAAACAAACAGATTGCGCGACTATCTCAAAGTTAGCAAACAGTTTAAACAAAAAAAGGTTAAGCAATACAGCTTTTAGTTGATGAAGTGATCGTTTGCTTCACCTTCGTTAACAACAACTTGTTGACTGTGGTACTTCCATGCAATGAAAGCTCGGTCTTGCATTGCCTGCAGGTTACTGTCCAATAATCAATTTTATAAATTAGTTGATGCAGTCCTACCTGTAATCCGGAAATGTCAAAATTATAAAAGTTTGTTTAATCATAAATGTTATGTCTTAAGTCTGATATGTGCTTGTTGCTAAGGGTTTTTCCCCCAGATCTCTATTTTTGTGAGCTAACTTTTCTACTGAGAAACTCTTCTTGTATTTAAAAATACTTCCTCTAAACAATGACCTGTCTTCCATTTGTCTGTGTTTAAGGCCAGAGGGGCTCAATCTTATTGCAAATAACAGTTTATGTGACAAAAAGGCGAGACTGATTTAATTTTTTTACACAATATAATAAAAAAAAAAAATAAAAAATAAAAACACATTTTTCTGGTAGGCAGGTTTCTTAATGAAGAAAACTTTGGATTTTTTCATACAAAAGATACGACCTAGAAACGGTGATGTCACAAATTGTCAAAACCTTTTATATGGAATGTTTGGGGTGTATGAGGAATCAAATTAATTTCCAGCTTCATAGGCCTTGTTTTTGAGATGTGGAGAGTGGTATTTGACGGACTGATGAATGGATGTATGAAGCATTTTCATGGAACTGTTTTTTTTTTTGTTTTTTTGTTTTTTTGTCATTGGACTGAATTTCTCAGCATTTCTTCACAAACCATATAATAGTGAATTTCTTCCTTTTTCTAATAATTTCACAAGCAATCCTAATAAAAGTCTAATGCAGGTTTACAGTTTTGTCCCTGGTGTCCTTAAAACAAATCCTTGGTTATGCCCATAGTTGAGAGGTCTGTTATCAGTGTATTTTTTACAAGAAACATCTTAAATCAGATTAATTTATCCAGGAAAGAAGCAAATGATATTACGCTTTTTAATGACAAGCAAAACTGGTTGATGAAAGCCAGAACTCCTGCAAGCTGTAGATGATCATATCCTGATTTTATGCGATAAAATGGAAATCTCTCACAATCACCAAGAAAATTACAGAATTCTCCAATCTTTAAAAGCAATCAGCAATCAAATACGTATTGTGTATGCTGTAGTTAAACATTTAAAAAAATTATGTAACTTAATCATAAATCACAAATTAGAGCTCAATAATGAATTGCCCAATTGAACAATCAATCCTCTAGTAATTACCAGTTCCAGACAAACATGTCGAGAAACTGAGAAAACCTAGAAACAAACAAACTGAGAAAACCTAGAAAAAACCTAGTAATGAAATACTCCCAACCAGATCCCAAGATAAACCTTTCTATTAACAGGAAGCCACACGGAACCTCTTCAGTCCTTCTCAAGTACAACACAGACCAGAACTTTAGAGGCTTTGTGAACAGTATGATATGTTTGTGATTTCCTCGACAATCTTGTAATTTTGATGACTACTTGCTCTTACAAAAAGCTTCCATGAGAAAATTGTGGCACACAAAAGCCACACATTTGAGGCTCAGTGCAGGCATGGGTTTGAATATGCAAGCTGTGGGTGCAACCTGGCTTCCATTAACATCTCGCTTCTTTTGAACTCAATGCCTCTGCTGTCTGACAAACCCAAACCTGATTCTCTGTGACATATGCAGTGTTACATAGAAAGGACACAAGGGAAAGGGGAGAATAGCTCTCCCCACAAACAGAAACACATAGAACATCACTAAACCCAGCACACATTGCATTCTCCTTTATAAAAAAAAAAAACTTCTTCCTCTAACTCAACATGAGAACACACTCAAACAAGTCTTCAGGCGTCCAATGACAAAACCTGATCGATCCAAGCAGAGGGGGATGATTGATTGATGGCCTGAAGCATGTGATGCAAAGCCAGAAATCACAGGAATTCCACCAACTTCAGCCAAAACACACCGAACACCTTACTAAGCTCCTACAAAGAGCACTCAAGTTCTTAACCAGGTTAATACGAGGAAATGTGCAAATCTAACCAAAATCAGTCAGTAAGGAAATAATCAGTTAGCAACCTAGCTAGTTAGTCAGAACATAAGCTAGTTACTTTGTCAGTCAGTTCAGATATAGGCTAGTAGGTCAGTTAGTAAATTAGTCTGTCAGGCAGAAGATTAAGAGATTAGCTAGCGTGCTATTTATTTAATCATTCAGTCAGTAAATATGTCAGTCAGTCAGTCAAGATTAAAGCTAGCTAGCTTGTTTGGCTAGTTAGTCAGTTACCTTATCCATTTAGTAAACAGGCTAGCTGTATTGTTACTTAGTCAGCAAGTTAGCTAGTCAGTTATCTAGTTAGTAAGTTAGCCAGTCAGTCAGTTAGGAGCTTAGCTAGCTAGCTTGTTAGTCAGACATTAGGTTAGCTAGTTAGACAGTCAGTCTGAAGGTTTTCAAGGTTAGCTGTATTGCTAGTAATTTAGTCTGTCAGTTACTAGGTTAAAGTTAATAAGTTAGCAGGCCAGTCAGTAAGTTAATAGGTCAGCTAGTTAGCTTTTAACTCAGTCTGCAAGTTATCTAGTTAGTGAGTAAGTAGGTCAGTGTGCCAGTCAGTTAGTTAAACCGTTTGTCAGATACTTTGGGCAGTTAGTTAAGAGATTAGCAAGCTAGCTAGATGGTCATTCAGTCTGTAAGTTATCTATTTAGTAAGTTAGCAGGTCATTCGGTTAAGAGGTTAGCTACTTACTTTGTTAGTAAGTAATATGGCTAGTTATTTTGTCAGTCCGATGGTTAGTCATCTTACTAGTTAGTTATTCAGGCGTTGGTTAGCAATTTAATTAGTAAGTAAGCTAGTCAGTTTGTCAGTCCATTAGTTAAGAAGCTAGCAAGCTAGCTAGACAGTCATTCCGTCTAGCTAGTTAGTCAGTCAACCAGTTACCAAATTAGCAGATCAGCCCGTCAGTCAATTAGTTGGTGAAGAGATAAATTAGCTAGGCAGTTAGTCAGGTAACTGGTCAGTGGGATAGCATAGCAATCAGTACGTTAGTTAAGAGGCTCTAACTAGCCAGTTTTTTATTTATTTATAACAAACATCCAACTTCAAACCTTTCCATTTAAGTATTATTGAAAGAGGCCTACACTGTTGATGAGTCTGTTATTCTGCGAACCTCTAATCTTATGGAATCACAGCACAGTATCACATGAATGAAAGAAATATTTGTAAAGAAAATGTAGAAGTTTTCAAGTTACAGAAATTGCCATGATTCAGTGTCAAAACATTCACAACACAACTGTTGTCTCCCCCTCTCTCCGCTGCTCTTAAAATCTCCCAGTTGCAAATACTTGACAGAATCAACAGGAGATTTTTGCTTAAATGTTTAGCAACAGAGAGATGAAAAACATTTTAAGCCTTATTCATATTGAAAAAACAATATAGTGTTTCCTTAAATAGCAAATGTATTGATAGGTTTTCTGAGGCTCAGTCATAGGAACATGTCCCAAACAATGACAAGATCACGGGTTTGAATCCCAGGGAAGGCAAGACCTGTTTGAGAAGTGTCTATTGTCCCAAAAGCGTAATTGTTGATATAATGGAACAATCATGAACTCCAGAGAAATGCATTTTTGTTTTTATTTAGATCTCAACTTATATACTTGATGTGTTTTCGTTCTAGTATAACCCGTGTATCAAAGGCAAGCACAAATCAATAGAAAAATTCTTCAGGTGTGGACGTAAAGGCTCCAAACTTACCTTGAAAGTCTTCAGAATTGGGCAGTTTGACACCACAAATGACATAATCATTCTGATTGTTCTGTAAAGAGAGAGAAACAAGAGATCAGAACACCAGTGGTGAGCACAGCATTCTGGGAGCAGGCCACATCCTTAATCACATCCTTCATTCTCTGGCAGAGTAAGATTTGGTCTGACTGCGGCTTTTGCTGCACTTTTTCCACAGATTTATTTGTAAACTGATTGGACTTTGTGAGTACCAGGCACCGAAGTCTTGATTCAGCACAAACACCAGTACCACTTGAGTCCTCAGAGAACACAACCTCAACATTCCCAGCATGCCTCACGCTCCAAATATCAACAGAATTCACAATGGCACAGAAAACAGTAGCACCAGAGTGTGTATGGAGATCAGCACTCACCACATCAATGGGATAAATGTAGGACAGCTCTGATATCAGCTGCCGACAGCGGAAGGTGAGCTGCGCTTTAGACTTCAGGAAGAGCTCTCTGTTGGAAACCAAAACAAACTGTTCACTGAAAATGAACAAAGTGCAGTGAATGAAGAAAATTAAATCAAATACATTATTGGTGTGACCAAAAACTTGGCTTGAAGGTTGTTCAAAACATCCTGGAGAACTATCCACAGATCTTATGTAGATGTATCTTTCTCTCTTCCTTCTGTCTCTTGAGGTAATCATAGACATACTTAATGCTGAGTAATTGTCCTGCTTGGGAGCCAACCATATGCCTCCCTGATGGTATTGCATGATGGATAAGTGCTTGCCTGCCAGAATACCACTAATCCTAACCAAATCTAATAACTCCATTTGCAGACATGCTGCACCAAACATTCAACAAACATCCACCATGCTTCACTGTTGCTTGCAGACACTAATTATTGTTCTGCTTTCCAGCCTTCAACAAATAAATTTTTCTCAAAACCCATTGTAGAATACACACTCTGGAAGCTTGGTTAAAGTAGATATAAAAGAAAATGAAGCTGCATTATTTAACTAAATATTAAAAATGCAAACAGCTAAAAACCATGTTGTATTGAGGAAAGAGAGGAAAAAAGTGGAGGCGTGGTTGGGACTGAGCAAGCAACACGTGCGTCTCAAGATCTGCAGAGTAACGTCTCCCAGCTGTATTTAAAAAGCTAAAGCATTCTTAGCATTCTTAGCCGAAGTCCGCTTTGAAATCTTTGTTGTGGAGAAACCTTGTTGATTTAGCATAACTACCTTATGTCTTGATGTGCTCAATCTTTCTCAACCACACCTTGGAAAAGTCTGGTTGTTTCTCGCCCAGTTGCAAACTTCCCTCACAGCTGTTTCTGTTTCCGTTTATAACTGGGTTCATTCCCATGTGTGATATTGATGCACATTGGCGGATGTTTGATGAAATCTGTGGATCATATAGCTGATAAGAAACCTACACATTGCCCTGACTGTGCAAGTGTACTCTAATAAAAAACAAATACTTAGAATCATATTGTCTAAGCTAGAACAGGAAGTTACATCACCACAGGAAGTTACCGGTTTCTTCAATAAGGCAACACAACTAAGCTCTTTCTCTTCTCCCCTGGAGACCCTGAAAGACACATAGCTTACAGTGTCCTCTCAGGGTCTTCGAACCCCCCTCATTATCTCTCTATCCTCAACGCAGCATGTTCTTTTAGCTGTTAGTATCTCCAGAGATTTTAAGTAAAATAAAGCAGCGTTTTGTGTTAAATCATCTCACACCTGGTTTCCAGAGTCGTCTGGAACGGGCTTTAGTCATTTGTTAAACCTGGCATATTTTTTTTTGCACAGTTCTATACGTTTCTTTCTTTAAATGTAAAAAAACTAGTATGATGTTTTAATAGTGCATTTCTGTGCATCTCAGAACACTTTCTGAGGCCAAAGCAAGCACAAAAAAACATGGACTGCAGAAAGAAAGACAACGAGAACAAGAGGTGAGGAATTAATTGCCATGTTTATTTTGGCATCGGGAGGTTCACTTTGCTAATGCTGTTCTGCATCATGTCACTAGTAACTGTAAGAGCTACTCAGTTATAATAACAGCCAAATTATTCTGCACTTCCTCCACTGTGACTCCATCATCCTCATCCTTGCGCAAAAGCTCAGAGAAGCATTAGCCAGGACAGACACAAAGAGCCTGAAGCGTTCTGTGTGAGGTGGCAGGGGTTGAGAAAATGTTTGTGTTTCACGTGGAGCGTTCAGCTACTGGGCCTTAGACTGGAGGAGAGAGATGAAGAGTGATGATGGAGGATTGTGTGCTGCTCATTTACAGTCTCACTCAGGAGGCAGGAAGGAAATAATGATGAGGTCGGAAAGATAGAGCTGCTTTTCTTGACTGTGGGTCAAGTACTCACATGTGGGTCCCTTAAACACACCCAAATCTGATCAAAAGTTTTCAAATATGGGGACACTGAGAATGTAACCAGTTTTTCTAATGAACCGTAATCCTAAAGATAATAAGATAAACCTAATTTCAAAAAAGCATAAAGAAAACTAGACAAACACAAATTGTACAAATGCAAAACACACAAAAAAGAGCTTCAAGAGCACATTAAAAATACAATTTCATACAAGTACAGTACTGTGAAAGTGAAAAGTGCTGCACAAAAAAAAAAAAACTATAAATAAATAAAAATGTGTGTTGAGGCATAAAACTGACCAAGGAACAGCCAAACTCTGCTACCAGAGTGAGATTGAGGAAGACTCTTGTAAGTTTCTTGAGCTGCATTGTACCACATCTCAGGAGCACCTTACCCCACCCCCATCCCTTATAACCGGATATACCCTATATATAGCCTTCCTGGTAGGAGTTTGCATGTTCTCCCCGTGCTTGCATGGGTTTCCTCCGGGTTCTCAAGTTTCCCCCACAATCCCAAAAGCATGCGGTTAGGTTAATTGAAGAATCTAAATTCCTCTTATGTGTGAATATGTGAGTGAATATTGCCCTGCGATGGACTGGCGACCTGTACCCCCGCCAAATGTGCGCTGGAAATAGGCACCGGCAGACCCCAGTTACCCCAATATGGAATAAACGGGTTGGAAAATAAATGAATAATTTTCATTTAATAACAATAATAATTATGATCTTATTTACATTAAATGATAATTACTGTAAGGACACATTTACACTGAATAATGTTTTATTATTAATACTATTTGGATATTATTTAGCTAGAAGAAAGAAATTTGAGATTGTGGCTTTTGGTAATAAAAACAAGGAATACTGGAAAATGTAACATTTTTAGTTCCTCAAGTTATTCCTCTCTCACTATAAACACCTCATGGAATACTAAGAAACCCAGATTTTCACACCCAGATTATTAATTTTATAAATGCTAAATGTTTTTAATGATAATATTTTCTACTCTGAAAGAAATCAAGGGATCAAATTTGCTTCAGATAAGTCTGTTGAACACAAACATTTGAACACAAGGAGCGGAAATCCTCTAAAATATCTTTAGATTCATCACTTTTGTTGGATCCCATGAGCGGACCGTGGAATCTAAGAACAGTGATAGATGAATGAACCTTATGATGCTAATGCCTGACAGATGTGAGATTGATGGACTGCAGGAGAGACAGAACAAAAGACGAAACGGAGACAATGAGAGGGACGTATAATTGCAAGTTGCCAAATACTCACCTTTTGGCAGTGCATTCCTTCTGCAGCTCAGTCAAAGAGGTGCGTTCAGACTCCAGTTCCCGCTGTTTGGAAGCGGACGCCTCTTCTGAACAGAGAGAGAGAGAGAAAAAAGTCTGGAATGAGTGAAATGAACAGGTATACTTCTACGTTTGTACAGGTGTATCAGCGGGTGACGGTTTAATAAATATAACAAAGTCTTTCATCACTATAAAACCGTTTCCTTCATTTAAGTGGTTTGTTAGAACACAAAAGCTCAGCGCTCTTATACAACGTTCAAATTTGGATAAAGTTACCTTGAAGGACATGCTTAGATAAGAGTTTGAGAAGCTACGATATCATGATCTGGCCCTGCTTTCATGTGAGGCATAATAAAATGTAGCACAGAAGAAGTGAAGTCGAAATTAAACCCTCAAAATCACAAGCGTACAAAGCGGGTGTGCGGAAATCAGGTATGTTTGTGTAAAATCAACCCAAATAGAACAGTAAATCTCTGCTCGGTTTGCAGGGAAGAGATCAAATAAGAGCCACGTTTTCATATTGGAATCTACTCACAAAAAGAGAGAAACTACAAGAAAAAGAAAGTATCTCAAGAGATCTCTGTTCTCAAGTTTATTCAAAGTCCACGAAAACAGGCTGGCATGATGAGCCTGGCAGGCTGAATAGAGAGACAGGTATCCCTGTGGCTGCGCTCTAGGAATGCACTCAACAGCGCCCCCTTGAATGTTACCAAAATCATTGTTTCAGCTGTTTTGACCCCCTGAACATGTTTAGAAACCCCACCACATTTTGCCCAAAGGTCATGCTCAATAATAATGCTAATCTGACACTGTTGCCACGACCACACCTTGGACGGCAGCTCTGCAGCGCCTGGCATTTTAACAAACTCTTACTAGAAAATTACCAGATTGAGCTGAAAATTATACAAATGTAATGAAAAACGCAGAAGTTCGTCACACGGTTTTGCACCATTACGAATGTGACGCTTGTTAAGCGAATGGGGATAAATGTACTTGTTACCTTACCCCTCACTACATCCTAATAATATGGAAAATGAATGGAATGATGAGCTTACCCCTTAGACCAAGCTTATGTGATGATACACTCATAACGCCACCTGCTGGCTGTATGAATTGCAAGGGAAATCAATGTATCTCTTCATACTTCGCTCCATGTACAAGAAAAAAAACGTAGCATTGTGAGCCTGTGGTTCTGAACAGATTAAAACGCTTATGAGATGAGACGATTATAGCGCCACCTGGTGGCTTTATGAATTGGTGTACTTTTATAGCCTGTTGGAAATAATATTTGAAAAAAGGAAGTAAGCAAAAACTCTTGGAAATCACAAGTGAAAAAAAACTCGAAAGGCCAGTGGGGCGGCTCAAGCTCCCATGCACACATTGTGCGCGGGCCCGCCCATCGCTGCTTGCAGCTTTAATTCACATTGTAAACTACTCTCAAAAAGAGAGACAGATAGAGAGATGAGTGAGAAACTACAAGAAAAAGAAATGTAAAGGTTTTTCAGGAGATCGTTCCCTAGGTCAGTTTTTTTTTCAAATCATGATAAGCTGACGCAACAATGTTTTCTTTACAAAATATACGTAAATGTAACGGATATTGGAAGATACTGTAAAAAAAAAAAAAAAAAAAAAGTACAAACTGCAAAATGACGTATAAATACCTATGGGATTGCAAAAACTTCATTACAATATGGAAAATTTGTTGTAAAATCTGTAAATTCAATAACTGTGTTACCGTATATTTGACCGTCAAGTCCTAGCAACCACAGCTGCTGTTTTTAACCGTAAAATGAATCAGTAATTGAATAAAGATGTGTATGCTCAGATTCCTGACCGCAGCCAACGATGTCTAATCACTTAAAGCATAATGCAATGTTTTAGGAATAAAGACTAATTAATTAAAGCTTATGCATTTCTGAATATAACTTCCAAAGTGATAAATTGAAAACTGTTTTGCAAAGATTATTAGTTTTACTTTTTTCTGAATGCATAACCATTCAGTTGTGGCACTGATGTGCCGTGCACTATTGACCTGGGTTCAAATGTGACCTGCAAAATAAAAGATTGAGCAGAAATTTTCGTTGAGCATCAAAGAAAGCGCAATAACATTCCTCAAAGACATCAACATGAACATTTTTGCCTTATGCACAAGAATCCAAGAAAGTGGTTGACAAAGAGGGAAGTGTAAACACAGATTTTTGGCTGGACTATCCCGAGCTGATCATTGTCAGTTACATAAAATGAGAAGATGAGGGCAGATGAGTGTGGAAGAAGAAGAATCAAAGCAAACCGTCTGGATTAAAGTAAAAATGCTTTGCTCTGACCCGCACTTGTGAAAACAGAACGTCTGCGTTTCGGCCTCCCATTTTCTTCTCTTTAACAGCTCTGTGTGATCTCTGCGTTCGAAAGCAGTGATTAGATGGACATCCTGGACATTTCTGAACGCACAAGAGGTGTGAAGCAGGCAAATTGGAAGAGATCTTTGTCACCAGAGTAAAGCGCTCCCAGATGCAAAGCCCTGGAACTCTTAAAGTCAGGAAAGATGAAAAGGAACCAGAGGCAGGAAGGAAGACTGAACGGCCTAAATACTTTTATTCTCTTGAAATGCTCCCACTGCTTCTGTAAAAAAGCACCAGAGAAGTCGGCTTTGCACCTTTGTTAAAGACTGCCGACAGGAAGTGTTGTGAAAAAAAAAAAAACTGAGTTTCACTGAGTGCTCTTCATTGACGGCACTAAAATAAGGAGTGCTTCCAATCAATGAGTGCTTCCTTATCATAATAATATTGTGAGGGCCCTTTAATTTCTGCTCGCAGATTTATTTCCTTTTTCGTGCAGCCGAATCTCAATAAAATGGTAGAAACTGCTTTATTATCTCGTCATTTGTGGAGCAGTTTTGCATCTTAACGTATAGAGAATCACGATCCCCAGGGAATTTGTTAATCATAAAGATGTCAAAACCTTTTACCAGCGTAATTTAAAACATGTGCGGTTATGTGGCGAGAAATTAGAGCAAGGGAAACTATGACAGACACTCGCCCCAGTGAAGCTCAAACGGACGTAAGACAGCGCTCGGTGATCAGAACCAAAGCCGTGGCTGTAGAGCTCTACATTAAGCAGAGATGAGACATGGTTGCACTTAAGTCATTTTCTGCAATTTCTGGCAATCTCCCTTTGGAAGTGGGATAAACTGGGATCGTTTATGGGAGGAGGCTTTCATGCTGGTTCGTCAACTGCATGCCCGGTTTATATCACGGTAAATAAGTGCTGACTGACAATAGCTTAAAAGATCATTAACGTTTAAATGAAATTTGGGTGTGTGGGATCTGTTAACAGGAATGAGAAAGGCAGGAATTAACCGAAAGGGACAGGACGGGAAGGGGAATGAGGGATTTAAGCTATGGTTTTTCTCAGATCTTTCCCTGAAGAGAACATTTTCATTAACTGACAAATAGACCAATGAAAAGAAATAACAAGACATTAGTCTCATTATACAAGCCGTTATACCAACACACCCTTAAAAAGAGCCGAATATACTGACAATAAATTAATCGTGACAAAAATAATAATATTCTTGCATTCTTCTTTTCCTTTCGGCTGTTCCCAGTTTAGGGGTCGCCACAGCGAATCATCCTTTTCCAACTAACTCTGTCCTCAGTATCCTCTACTCTTGCACCAACTACCTTCATTTCCTCTTTCAGCACATCCATACATCTCGTCTTTGGCCTTCCTCTTGACCTTTGCTCCATCTCCAACATCCTTCTACCAGTATAACCACTGTCCCTCCTCTGCACATGTCCAAACCTATAATAGTCTTGCATTGAAAACGAATAATATATAAAACTATCATTTGGATGAACTTCGCCCTTTTGTGTCGATTTAGACTGTAGAATATCACTGATGAAATCAAAATGAAAAACGGAGAAAGAAATTTAGAGGAAGAAGGGCAAAAGAACACAAAGAACAGACACAAAGAAACAAAAAATAAAGACAGACGCAGACAGACAGAAAACAGAAAGACAGGTGGCAAACAGACAAAAAAAACAAACAAGAAAAAAAGAAAGATAGATATGTAACAAACAAAGAGAAAAAAATAATACATAGACATGACAGACGGACAAAGGAAACAAAAAAAGAGAACAAAAAGCAGACAGAAATAAAAAACACAGGGGACAGAAAGAAAGACTGGAAAAAAACAGACAGAAAGAAAGAAAGAAAGACAGAGACCTAAGAAAATAGAGAGAGAGTAACAGACAGTATGAAAGTAAACGATCATAATGAAGGAATGAATAAATGAATGAATAGAGCAGGGGGTCAGGTGGTGTGGCATCACCCACAGTTCTGTGAATGTTTTCAAAACTCTTCTTCTGAATGGGAATGGGAGAGCTCCAGTCAGGGCAGGCTCCTCTTCATCCATCTACAACAGACCTTTCCCTGAACCCAGGGACCGCTGTTTACCTCTCCACTCTTGGATCTATAGAACAAACGGCATTGTGGGATGGCAAGTGCCAGGCCACTCAATCATCTGGATTGTGAAAGTGTGTGAGTGTGTATTCTTTATGAACCCGCCGTATGCAGCCCAACCTTAAAGCCAAACACCAGCCACCACATCAGTCAAGCTCACGTCTTTGCACCCCACATACAGAGCGCTTGGCAGATAAAACGCGGAGGGTTGAATGGCAGGAGGCTGTGACAAATGGGCCGGTAAGGAACGTAAGCTTGGGATAAGCTCTGAGCACTCATGTCTGGATCATTGATGGAAGTCTGTTCAGAGCAACGCTCGAGAATAATGAGACCACCAAATCACAACAAACACTGCATGGTGCTGGTGGTCCGGACGGCGCGGACGTGCTTTTCTTCTACAGGAGAAAAGCTTTTCTTTAGCAGTGTAGCAACTGATATTGTTATCAAAGTTATCAGGTTAAAAAGTGCAAAATTTGTCGAAATATGACAAATGATGGAGATGATCAAGATAACTGGACTTTCTCAGGTACAGCATGAGACTTTCTGATCGTTCCAAAACAAAGGTTTAGTAATTCTTTAGAAGTTGTGAGGTGATCATCACACTTGAATTGATTACTAGGAGATCACCAAAAATACAAATATTTTTTCTACGGCTCAAGCACAGAAGATGTGTAGACAGTGTTTCTTTCTCCAAATAGACAGTGTTTTGTAAATGCATGATTCATTATCCAATGCTCTTGTAATATGCAAAGAGTGTGCATATGTTTGAGCAATTAAAAAGAAAAACAAATATTGGAATTATTAGTATTTTAGGGTAGCATTTTATGGAGGATCTTTGTTCATTTTAGAATTATGGTGTGGTTTCTCTCTTCAATAGTCTTTCATCTACACCAGCACGCGGATTAACAAAAGCCTAGTTAGTCCATGCTGTATTAAAATGGAGAACTTATTAAAACAGTGCAATGCTGGCAAAGTTGAGGAAGAGCGAGAGTGTAACTGTATGCGTCTGAAAAACACAACCAGTACACTCTGGTCCGATAACTCAATAAAAAAGGCTTCAAATAGCATTGGTTAATCGAGTTTCACCATTTAAAAATGTCCGATTTCCCATTAAAATATAAGAAAGACTTACAGTATTTTCTTCTTTTGGCTCCAAGTATATTCCTGTGGGTAGAGCTCTGTTTTCACCAGGTTTTCAGCAGAAATAAGGTTCCAATTGTATGAATAAATAAATTGTAAAAAAAAAAAAAAAAGGATTTCTCAGAAAAGGCTTTGATTGTAAGTATAACAAGATGTTTTGCAGCTTTACGACCCGGAACAGAGCATTTTCTTATAATCTTCATGTTCTAAAACAGCTAAGCTTTAACTTTGCCATTGTTTGACTGACGTCATTAGTAAGAGTGAAGGTGGAGCATAGCGTGCCACTACTGTTGGAGGTTCAAGGCCCGCAAGGTGATGTGTATCTGTAACTCGGGTCACTTCGTTGCTGACTAACACTTTGTTTAAATAAAATGGCAATATTTTGAGTCTTAAAACTGTGGCTTTATTTTTTTTATCAGCTCTTCAGTGTCGAAACATGCAGAACACTTTGAATGGTCCATTTTTAATCAATTTAAATAAATAAGTAAATGAAACGGTATCAAAATCATGTGGAATGTCTGAATTCAAAGTATGTGTAATAAGCAAAGCGTAATTTTTTCAAGGATTTTATCGCAAGCGAATTGCTGTCATTTGATTGGCTGAGCAGATGTCTGTCTCACCAAGAACATGGATAGCTAAACCTACTACTGCATCAAACCCGATACAGCCTTTTCTTTACCTTTCTTGACAAGCTGTGCTCTTTCCTTTTGCATCATATCCACCTCTCTGCTGAGTGCCTTCCTCTGTCTGTCCAGCTCGCACCGGAGAATCCCAATCCGCAGCTGCATGCACTCCCGCTCTTTCTTCTGCAGAGAAAGGGGATCTTGTGGATTTAAAACATACTTTATATTTTTTCCTCAATACGTTGAGAACCTTAAACGAGTCTTTTTTAAAAGCAAAATGAAAACATTAGGGATCGTAAATACAGTGGTTGGCCGAGGAGACCTGGTGCAGCAGATGAAAGTCTCATCAAGGCAGTGTTCTTTTTGATTTCCAGCATCGTCAGCTCTGAACTGCCAGAAACCAGTGGGAACAAAAGCAATATCTCTTATAGAACAAGGGCATGCATATTAAGTACATATTAAGGCCCTCAACTGATCTGAGAATTTCAAGACGTCCACAGAGAAGCTCTTTTCCCAAGGAAAAAGGTCACCTGGTCACCTGCTTCTGGTCACCTGACCAAGGGAACAGAGCCAAAAGCTCAGGCTAATGTAGCGACCTGTTATTTAAAAACAACATTCCTAATATGATTGATATAGGTATGCAATAGATTCCTCAATGAATGTCACACATTATAAGAGATACTGTTGAAAGACATCGACATCAAGAGAATCTGCACTTGGAACATTCCATTTGACGAAATGAAAAGATGATCTCCTGAGCAGATTAGTTCCGACAGGGTTCAGAACATCCCTCAGCTTTACCAGCACCAACTAGATCCATCTAATCTCCATTTCTAACCCTAATGAGGAGCAAAGATCAGAAGAGAAGGAAAGTGAGATTCCAAGCAGATCAAAAAGAGATTCCACATCTTCAAACTCAATGATTGCCGCTGATCGTATCCCAGCAGAAGATCTCAAAACCTTTGATCCTCAAGGACTCTCAAGTAGATGCTAACTTTCTCTTGATTCTTGATGTAGAGTGGTGCTGAACACACACTAGAGGAAGCGCTGGGACTGAAATATCTGATCTCCAGATCTTGTATTTGTGCGCTTGGCAGCTGAGGAAGTGTCACTCAGAGACGTGGGAGATAGAAGAGACAGGTTTTATCTGAAGACAGTTGAAGCCCTCATAAAGTGAAAAAAAAGTGCTAGAGTTTGCGTGTTTGCTATCAAAGGCACTGGCACGACAAAATCATGACATTTCACACATAGTACAGCATGAAGCAATCCCAAAACACAAGCACCAACACTGCTCCCAAAGTTTTGCTGAAAGAGAAGTGGTTTAGTCACAGTATCGTGGCCACTGGTCTCAGACCATCAAAAAACTGAACAATTCCCATTAAATAATTGACCACATCACAGGCTTGTGTTTAAGAGAAAGACAAAAAAAAGTGGAAGGTACATGTAAGGAAGTATTTTTATTTTCTTAGTTAATCACCAAATTGAGTGAATAATTAGACTTAACACATTTCTTTTTTTTTTTTAATTGTTTTAATGATATTTAAAGGGGAAAAAAACTATCTTTAGCAATATGAAATAATGTTTACTCTTTTTTCTAAATTGTTTTAAAGATATTTAAAGGAAAAAAAACAATCTTTAGCAATATGAAATAATGTTTACTCTTTTTTCTAAATTGTTTTAAAGATATTTAAAGGAAAAAAAACAATCTTTAGCAATATGAAATAATGTTTACTCTTTTTTCTAAATTGTTTAAAAGATATTTAAAGGAAAAAAAAAACAATCTTTAGCAATATGAAATAATGTTTACTCTTTTTTTCTATATTGTTTTAAAGATATTTAAAGGAAAAAACAATCTTTAGCAATATGAAATAATGTTTATTTTTTTAAAAGTAGTGTTTGAGTTGAATGATCAACCAATTATATAACATGGAGTACTATTATACAAAATTATGTGAGTTAAAACACACAGTTGTGGCTTAAAACTGGGCAAGAAACAGTCTGCAACCTAGGTGAGGTTGAGAAAAGCAGTTTCTGGTGAGGGAAGACACAATGTAGTTACACTGCATCAACAAGGTCTCTCCCAGACAAAGATTTCAGACCTAACTGGTGTATCAAGATGCAAAGAGTTTGGTTCCAAAATGCGATAAACAGCATTTTTAAAAATAACAAGTTAGTGAAAAATCTTGCGTCACATTTCAAAAGCCCATAATTAATGTTCCAAAAAAAAAGACAAAAACAGTGCATTGCTGTCCTGGTTTGTAGCTTCTTTCAAACCTCGATCAACCGTGATAAACAAGTTAGCACCTTGTAGAAGAAAGAAAATCAACCAAACCTTCAAAAACCAAGTGTCCGAGCGTAATTTTGCTTTAATTATAAACACATTTATTAAAGCATGGAAGTAAAACAACAATTCTCTGGAAATAAAACATGTTTGTCTAATATAAATGAAAATCTACAATAAAGTCAGTGTCTACTATAATATCATTAGCTTCTGCAAAACAAAGCATCAAACACCTCTGGAAAAAAATATGATCAATATCTGTGATCATATGTTCGCTAAAATACACAAACCAATGTCAATTCTTCTGAAATAAAACTCCTAAAAGGCTAAGTTTTATCTAAATGTAATGTATATTTTAATTTCATTCATTAAATAAATATATTTTATCAAATAGAATACATATAAATGACAAAAGTACTTCAGGCAGCGCTCTGTTGACTGAATTTACCAAAACAAACCATATAGCCATATATAAATACTGATTTACATTTTCTAACATAAACATACGGTTTGTCAAATCAAATACATATTGTTAGCATTTTGTTTAGTTGGTTAGCTCCAAAACGAATGCCTCATAGGCTTAGAGCCGGGTAACTGGTAAAAAAAAATGAAACTTCATTTGCATAGCAATATCCGGTACAGAGCAGCAAGCGTGATTGATGACTCAAAAGATCGTAACAAGCAAAAATCTGACCTGAGGCCAGTTAGAAGTGACAACAGCTCTGTTTCTGAAAAGAACGCTCTGATCTGCAATCAGCTTGTATAACCTTGAGACTGGGCCAAAACTGGAACCAGATTCAGGCTCATTAAACCAGTAACTGATACACTTAGGAGGAATCTGCAAGTCTGGCTGACCTCTGGTGCGGTCCAGGTAGCACTCGCTCCTGTGATTGAGGGTGAACGCCGACTATTAGTGAAAACCGATACTGAAATTTGCCAAGTGGAGAACTACGGTGAGCTTTTGGAAAGGAAGAAACATCAGGGGTCATTCAGAGAGATTTTCAACAGGTCCGCAGACACGTGAAAGACGGCATGCGCTACATCTTGGATCTCCAAGTAGATCCTGGATATTACAACAAAAACAGATCCGTTGTAGTTGACCAGTGGTTACCACAAGGTGAAGTAGCAAAGCATTTGCCCAATACAAGTCTATGGGGAAAAACCTGAGCTTTTTCAATTTTTCTTCAGAAACTACACTATTTAAACAAACAGTTTTAATGATTTTCGAAAGTTATCTATACGGACAGAAACAATCAACACTCTGCTGCTTTAAAATGGTCCCATTATAAACAGAAATGTTGGACACGGCTGAAGCTACTGTCTATAAATATTCATGTGTTTGTACGAAGGGAATCTGTGTAGGAGCCTGTGTATGGGCAGATCGTCACATCGGAATTTCTGTGTGAGTAAGTACTTTACAGCTTAGTATGTACGCAATTTTTTAGCAGGAAATCCACCAAGTATTAGCACAAGAGGTACTAGGGGTAGGGGGCTATCATTGACATCCATAATGAAGTGAATAAAAACGGAAAGGATTACACCAGGTTGTTAAATAAAATTAACAATAAAGCGTATTATTGAATACCAAATTTAATGGTGGCCCACTAGTGTGTCTCGGTCGAGGTAAAAGTGGTAAAAGCCATAATGCAAGAGCTTTTTGTAAAACTTGTGTGAACATTATTTCTTCTGAAGTGTTTATTAACTCCAAGCACGACTTCAAAACCTCCAAGGTTTTGTCAGCTGTGGGCTGGCACCTCCAAACATCTTAAATATGTTTTGCTTTTGCTTTTCATCCTCCTGCGGGATACAGTGAGCGTGGAAACACAAACAGAGGAGTTTTAGGTGACAAAGGGCATGCTGATAAGGGGATCAAGTGGAGGGATTCAGAGTCTCTAAAACTATCAAAACACGGCATACGAGAGCCGTCTGAGGAGCTAATGACATATTTATGGGGATCCGTGTAACTCAAGATTTACACGGCTGAGGCTAGCCGTTTGTCTGAAGAGCCTTGACTTCCTGCATTGATGTTGGTGAGAACCAGCACCATGAACTTCCTTTTCCACCTGCTGAAAAAAATAATAGGCCACATGCTGAAATAACAGGCCATTTCTACCCCTCAAAGCTTCCGCTTGGTCCCAACCGTCTGTTTTGCAGGAAGTTGAAGGGCTAAGATGTGTGGTGTTTATAGCTCAGAAGTTACCCTAGCAATATTTTTCATTTCTTGGCCATTTTTATGAGGAGAAAAAATTAATGATGACACAAAGACATTTACACTTTTAAAACTACAATGACAACAGAAACTTTCCAAATCACTCTTCATCAAAACTTTACACACCTCTTCATATTTTGTTTTCGCCCTTTAACTTCACTGACAGCCTGAAGTTTCTTGCACGTTCTTCATGGCGAAAAAGCCTCCAACTCTTGTTTTTTTGGGGGTTTTATTGGAAGAACAGCATCTTTGAGTTCTCCCCAAAGTGGTTCAATGGAATTTAGGTCAAGAGACTGAAATGGCCACTCCAGAACCTTCACTTCGTAACCAGACGAGTGGACATTGCCGTGTTGTAATGTCCAGTGACGACCGATGTGCAGATTTTGGGCTGTTTAGTGCATTTTTCCTCCAGTATCCTTTAAAAACAAGCTGCATTCATCTTCAGAATTTTAGCCAAATCAGCTACTCTCTGACGTCTCAGTGTTTTTGTTGATTTTAATCACATTTTTAAAATCTGACACCCCTTGATACCATCACTCTCAAATGTTCGAGGTCCAAAAAAAAGGATAGCGTTTCTCATGGGACAGCATTTCTCTGGTTAGAGTACAAAAATAACGTTGTTCCTCACCAGAGACTACATCACCCGCTTCAAGTTAGGTGAAGGAGTGTCCCAGCTCAGAAAAGCCCTTCAAACTGGACTTGCACTTCAAACGAATTGGTAAGATAGATTTCCCAGCAGACACAGTATGACTGTCTTGCATCTGAATAGCCACAAGTGAAAACACGAGAACCCACACATGAAACTATTTTGTAAATGATAAATGTTGTAAATAATTGGTTGTAAAACCATTGTTTTGTGCTAATGTCTCAAAGCGTCAGATGACATATGATCAAAATGTGCTATTATTAGTCAAATTAGCCAAAATAGACTCACATATGACAGTTTTCATACAACTATGTTTATGTGTTTGACCATTTGGCTGGAGTTTATGGCTTCATAGTGCTGTATTAACTCATATTCGTTATTTTCAGCCCTTGAAAATAACAAATATGGAAAGAGTATGTAAGAGAAATTAAAGTCATTTTAAAGATTTGTTTTTGGGCCATTTTAAGCCTTTCCTAGATTGGAAAGTGTAGAAAGTAGTAAGAGTGAGAAAGGGGAAAGTCCATAACTGCGCTTCATATGTTTCAAGCACCCCAACCACTACACCAAAGGCCTTGACGCCGTTAATGTTCTTTAAGGTGAGATTTAGAAGACTCTCAAATAAACGAACAGAGGCTGAAACATTTGAAATACATATTTAGGACGTTTTAATGAAACTTTTTAGCATTAGTTTTTCAGCCACGGTTGTGGTTTGGTTCTGATGGCTCAGCAAATTGTATTTTTTTTAATCGTTCTTTGTATGGATCGCATGAACAAATAAAATTATAAGTGTTCATAGAATTCACTTTATTTGCTAAAATAAACATCAAGACACATCAACAAAAACAATAAAATAAACAATTGTAGCGAGAGCTTCTTCAGCAGCGAGTGGATTAGCGCTGCAAGAGAGGGATTTAAAGCAGGCAAAAGTTACGAGTACCTAGGGGTCCTGAAACTAGAAACAGCTGTCTGAAGACGGTGCAGCTGAGCGCTTGTGTTTCGAATGTTTTGGTTGATGACATCAGATTACATTTCTGTTTACCGTTCTTTTTCCATCTTTGTCATTCTTCTACAAAGCCCGCAAAAAAGTTAGCGGCACCTTCTCATAGAGCTGACAAATCATTCACTGGCAAAGTAAAACACGAGAAACCCTCCCTCCTCTAACTTTAGCACTCACTGATTGGATATTTACACAAAGGAGCAGTTCATTGATTGGATATTTGCTCACAGACATGCGTTTCTTTACCGGATCCCTGCTTTTTCGCACGTGAAACTAATATAAATACATACAGGAGTTAATGAAATGAGGAACTGAAAAAAATGGGTTTACACGGGCGTACCGATCCAAGGAGGGTGTACCGAATGGTTCGGTATAAAACATTGTGTATCTAGTCTTGTTACCTTAAACGTTCAGTTTGCTTTGTTTGAGTCTATTCAAACCTGTAGAACACTCATTAACGTGAAGTTCCTTTCAAGAATCGAGTTAAAGGTAGGTTCATACTTCAATCTTTCATGAAAGAATCACTCTGTGAGCCTGGAAAGACAATATCCACACTTCAGCGTGAAGCATAGCATATTCAATTGAGTTTGACAATCTGCTGTAAAATTCTGTCAAGCATAGAGTAACTGTAAATTCATCTGTTTAAACTCGCAGAGGTGCTTTAAAGAGTCACTACTACACACCAGGTGGCTGTAGGAGAAAGGAACATGGATTTATGAAGTCAGTAAATATAGAGGGAATATAAAAGGTCTGCAGAATGAAGGATGGCTCTCAGGCTGAGACAGAAACCAATATTTTGATTTGTAAAGTCTCACCTTTTCAGTGCAGGAAGCAGTCGTCCTCAGTTTTTCTTCGATTTCCTTTCCAATCTTCTGCACAGTCACTTGAGTCTGCTTGATGGCTCTCTGAGCCATGCGCAACCTGTGCCCGAAAACACAGATGCACACATCATTGATGATCTGAAAAAAGGTTCTGAAACCTACTGATTTTATGACTTTCATGAAAATAAATATTGCTTTCGAAAAACATTGATTGATCCAGAAAAACACTGACATTGAGGAAAAGGTTTGAAACTTGAGTTTATCTCCTATGAAAGTGGAAAGATGAATTGGGTCAATGAAAGAAAACCAAAGGCTTGGATGCAATGGAAAGATTTTGGGCGCGTGTGAAGGTAAGATGATCTCAGAGGGTGAGTGGTATCAGATTTATATTAGCCGTAATTAAAGACCTCATAAAACTAAAAGCTCACAGGAACAAGCTGTTGTTGGGGTGTGGGGGGGTGGGGGGGTTTGTCTGTGTGCTCAAAAGCAACAGGATTAATGAGAATATGTCTTGTAAATTACAGAGTAGTTAGGAGTCACAACAGATGGGACTGGTTTTGCTTTGTTTTTCTAATCAAATGTATTTTAAAGACCATTTTAGACCAGAGCTGTGATCCACAAAACCACAAAACAATCATTTTATATCAAGAATTTAGGTTAAATATTTGTTCACCAACACTGCAAAAGGAACATCACTTTACTGAGGCTGAAAAGGCTAAAAGGCTCACTCAGAAGAAAAGCTGCTGGATGACTAATAATTTCCCAGAAACATAATTTTAAAACAAGCTTGATTTAATAGAATGGGGTGTATTTTCAACACACCACTATCTAAGCTAAAAAGCAAAGTGTCGAAAGCGGACTCCAAAACGCTGGAACTGGACTTAGTAGCTGTGTCAGATTTTGAAATTGGTCTTCATCCAAAGAATTAAGTGTTGTAATAGAAAAAAATATATATATACACATTTCTGAGATAGAAGAGGAAAGTTTGCCATCTTTCCTGCTTTTTTCCCACATTACCCCTCTGAACTTCTTTGTTTCTTTCTAGGGATCATGGAAAACCAAAATAAATTTATAATTTTCTGTTAAACCTTCTTAAAACCTGCTTCCAGAGTCTTCTATAATGGGTTATGATACAATTTCCAATAACAGAGTGTTCCTTTAAAACATTAAATATTCATTTTTAAAATGATGAATTTGGATCCTTATTCTTTGTTTTAATGAGGTCAAAGAATAGTAAGCTCAAGTTTTATTAAGCAAAAAATGTTCAATATTATTAGCCCCTGAAGATCTTGAATATTAATGGCTTTAGAACAAACCACTGTTGTCCAAACCTAACTTGACTGAGCCAAGTCAGGCAATTAAATTTTGCTTTAAACTGTGGATTAGTATCTAGAAAACAAATAGCAACATAAAAATGTACCACCATCATTGAAGACCAAAGAGATTTGTTTGGATTTGTGGGAAAAATACATCATCAAAGATTCAAGTGTGAAGAATTGCAGTGAGAAGCACCATCAAGAAGCTTAAAGAGACCAACACAGTGGAGAAGAGAGGCAAGAAGTTGAAGATATCCAAACCTTTGCAAAGAAAACTAGTGAGAGACGTTTCTAAAGACACAAGAGCAACTGCTAAGACTCAAGTGAAGGACTTGCCAAGCCACAAATAAAAGTCCCAATGAAGACAATCCCTAGAGCCAAGTAAGACTCCATTTCTGCAGAAGAGACATCTTTAAACCAGAAAGAAGTTTGGTAAGGATAATCGGGAGAAAAGTGAGGTTTTTTTTGGACAAAGGTTTTGGTTATGTTTGGAGAAAGAAGCCATTTAACCCAAGAACACTCTTCCTATAGTGGTGGGAACATGGTGGTGGGAGTATAATGATGTGGTGATGTTTTGGTTCGTTTGGTGCTTGGAATCTCAACAGGATTGAAGGAAACATGAAAAGGGAATTCTATCAGTTGAAGAAATCAGTTGGTCTGCAACAAAACTCAAAGTGGAGGAGCTAGAGAGATCTGTTCAGGAAGAATGGGCTGTTATTCCTCAGGAGACAAGCTTGAGGCTTACCAGCAAACAATGGAACACTTCACTATTCACTACTGATGTAATTTGACCAGAAAAGTAGCATCAGATGCTGTGTTTATATTTTCTTCTACCAAACTTCACTAAGGAAATATATATATATTTTTTAAATATGCGCCATTAGTCAAAGAGGCGTTTATATTTCTGTGTTCATTTGTGAAAACAAACCATTTCCCCCCAAAACTGCAGATGTTTGGAAGTGTTAGAAAAAAAGAGATATTTATGAACACTCTAGGTACACATACATTTTAATTTTAAAGCCTTAAACAACAGTTCTGCTGAATAAAAGATGGCTGTTTGCACATTATGCGTTTCCCAGAACAATAACGGCTGCACAAGACAACAATCAGAGCAGCACAGGTGCCATTGATCAGAACTTCATTGTGTTCATAAGAGCCTTGTGGAAGATAATCTCATCAGAACACTTCCTGTGCATGTCCTCATCATATAATGAGACAGATATGATTATGTTTTATTAAAGCAAGTAGTACACCAGAGCATTCCTCAGAGAACTCTGTCTGAGTTGACCGGGGCATAAATCACAAGACCTTTAAAATCCACCCTGCAGCAAGTTCACAGGAAAATATTATTATGTTTTTATCAGCCGTGTCTCCTTGTTACACGCAGGGTGATATGCCACTACGATAAATCAAACTGGATTTGACAGGTTTATCATTGTCACAAGCGAGATGGAAAGATCTGATAGGGCACTTCCCTCTGGTGAGTGACGGCTATCGTCCAATCGGATTTCATGCATGCCTGCACTCTTATCAGCCAGTCAACACCTATCTCTCTCAACCAATCAGAGATGGATGCAGGAGGTTACCCGGACAACCAGCAAGGCAGCTCAGACATCAAACACACTCAGCAACAAAAACATAAACAATCAAAGCAACTTTATTTCTGACTAAAATACTAAAACAAACATTTGTAGGTTGAAACACGTCAATACAGATAATAAAATTTAACTTGAATTTGGCTTTGAAACAGTAATTTAAATAGAGGTGATGATTTAACGATGAGCGCCAAAATGGAAAAGCATTGATTTACTTAGTTAAACAGCGTTCAATTTAGTTCAGTCAACTGACCAATTGAGACGGAGTTCCTTTATACCCCTTGGTGCTTCCACATGATTTTGTGCATCTAGGTGAAGGGGTGTCCCATATCTTTTTTTTAATGAAAACGAAAAGCTACAATGTTGGGCTTTATTTTGGTTAAGAGTGCTCTAGAAACAAAGGGCAAAATAGATTTCCCAGCAGACACCATGAGATGCTTCTTCTCCATTGTTTGCCGCCAGCATAAACAGAGACCTGCAGATTTTTGGGGTATTTTAAGTTTACATTTTTGAAAAGAAATTTAAGAGAATTTATGTCTAAAAAGTAGGATTTATTTTAGACTGTTCTTTTTAAATATGATCTACAAACTTCCTTTGTGGTTAAGGTCCATGTGTAAAGTTGTGCTGTCAAAAATAAGTGTGTTAATGTGTGCGTTTAATTTTAAATATATAACTGGTTAAAAAAAAAACACTGAAATTTACACAGTTTTTCAGGGTTTTTTTTATATTCTTATGTGTTTTTGTCACAGTCTGTTATATTCATGTAACAGTGAATATTGTGTAATTAATTCCACCTTAGTCATGTGATCAGAGATCCATCACATGATCGTTCATTCTGTGTTTCCTTGCTGCCTGTACCCTTTCAATCGGGCTTCTAATTTTGTTTCATCCATATATATATATATATGGCTTTCAAGCCAAGAGTTCATTTGGAGGATATTGATGGTTTATTGCAGGTATGTTGTTAACATGAGAAAATCTGTTACACAAAAATTGAAATTTAATAACATAAATAATTGAAATTATTTACATTAATTAATTTTTAATCTATTGACAGCACTAACTTTATGTAAAATTATGTCAAAAATTAAATTACAAACGTGTATTTTCTGCATATAAAATACACATATACAAGTCCTTTAGCAGCTGCTTCTAGAGAGCATTCCTTAGATCCTGTTGCGCGTCTCTGCGTTTGTGTGGAAAACACAAAGAAAGGAAATGAAATCCAGTCTGTCTCACTGGTATCTCTGAAATGAAGGGATGAAAAAATACCTTTGGTCTCTTTTTCTGTTTGTATAAATGCTGATAAATGTTTTGGTATCAGGTGACAGCCGGTCTCCTGTTGTTTTTATCATTCCTACACATCCTCTTTCCCTAATGGAGACTACACTTACACCCCGGGCAAAGATCCACAAGCAAATCCCATCCGATTTAATGAAAACAGCACTTTTGTCCTGTCTAAACTCAAAAACTATTTTTTTTTTATATTTCACTTAAAAACACCACATTCACACATCTGGATCCAAATCTCCTTGGTTCAAAAAGTAACGCCCATCAAACAGCGCCAGAAGGCAAATTATGACACAACGTGGCAAAACTACAGCACAAACAACTGGAAGGGATGTGAGCCTGAAGGGAAAAGCAAACAAACAGGGAAAGATGGACAGAGGGCCCGTACCAGCTGCTCGCAGCTGGAGAATGTCAACACACACTTGTATCTCGAGACACCTCAGGACTCGCCATTGTCTCCAGCGCTGCCGAAGCGATAAGATTGATTCCCATGGAAATATCCTGATCTCTGACATTCAAGCAGGCAAGAGACGTCTAAGCCTTTCTACACCTTGCCATGACATCATCTGTGCCCATTTACGCTCAATAATAGTCTTGCTTATTTTAGTTTTTCTTGCTTCGGTTGGTTTTGAAAGGTGGAACGATCTAGGTGAACGATAAAGGAACTTATTGTCCTGCAAATGAATGCACTGATTCTGATCTGCCTGCAAAGTTTCATGATTATTCCATTCTTTCAGCGCCTTCTGGGAAAGCCTAAATAACAACTGTGTTTATAAGGATACTTCTAATCTGATCACAACGAATTAAACAAGTCCCATGTAAATATGGCTGTACTGGTCCAGTCTTAAAAGGGGTCATGGTCAGCTTTTTTTTTAATGATTTATATATATATTTTTTTTAAATGCCAACCAATCATTGGCATTCCCGGAAAAAAAAAACGCGTTTGTTTTTTATATAAACTGGTTTTATGTCAAGGCTATCCACAAAGCAACACCTTCTTTTGTGATTGGTTTAAACAAAAATCACAAGTGGTTAGACAATAAAAGTTCACAAATCCCCCCAGAAAACAGACGTCAAAAAAAAAATAATAATTCAATGAAACAATAGCAGTGTTGCGCCATTCCTGCTGAACGCAAAACAACTGGTGTTATTGGCACACTCACCGGTGCATGCAGAGACTTCGAGGGAGTTCTTTTTGTGTCCAGCTGAAAGGGTGATGGTTCTCCCCAACCATGCCTAGTAACAAGTTTGTCAATCATGCCGTCAGTTTTTGAGCCTTGATGTAAACAGGGATGGCGTTTGTATTTAAAATGCATCTTTTAGTTGAGAAATTCAACACATTTAGCATTACATTATTCTTTTACCATGCTGTTTAAATCATGCAACGAGGCCTGATCCTTGATGATGGGCAAAAAGGATCCAAAATCTACGAACAAATCTCCTAAAAATATGCTATAAGCAGCTGCTTTGCAGATTTTAGGCTTTTATAGTATCTCACAGTAAGCAGTTCACAAACTCCGCTAAGTCGGCATCAGAATCACTCAGCACTTGAGTTTATTACAGCTCAGGGATCTGGCTCCATTAAGAATGTTACATAAATTTCTATTAAAATATTATGACCAACAGACAGGAAGCACATTAAGCATAACGTGCAGGCCAAAGACTAGAATAAATATTCACAATATTTCTGTGATGTTTCTTCAGCAGCACATTATCTGGGCAGGGCTAATATTTATTGGCGGGTAATAAACAGGTCCCAACTTTATTTACATAAAGTTATGTTGCGCACAAAATACATTTTCAGCTTTTATACATGCAGTATTGCATATGTTTACTAGCAATAAGATAAGTAAAACGCTGAGATTTGAAACTAGACACATCTTCAGATCATTGTTTCCAGTTTGTGTTAAGAGACTGACATATAAAAATATTAAAAAATATATTTTCAAATGCGGAAAAAGTAAAGAATGTGTGAGACAAGAATAATTCTTAATAACTCTTCATATATAAAACAGTGCATTTACCAGTATTACTTGGTTTTATCATCAAAAGCTGCAATCTTGACTTCCTTTACTGAGATCAAGACAGAATTGAAAGTGAAAGTGAATATTTAGCAGCGTTAAAAGAGCACAGATTGGAATCCAGCTTGAGTCTGTCTGAGCTTGGTGTATGAGCCTGTGCCGGCATTACTGCTCAACTGTTGAAAAATACCCCCAAAGAGACAACATTTGAAAAAAAAAGTTGCTAAGCTGGAAATGCTGAGATATATGTAGACCTACTTCATGCTGTCAAATATGGGTGGAAATATTTACCCAACTTTTTTCCTCCTGTTGTATGGTAGGGATGTCCCAATCCAGCTTTTTGCAATTCCGATCCGATACCGATATTGTATTTGTACTTTTGAGCCGATGCCGATATTGTATTTGTACTTCCGCGCCGATACCGATACTGGTGCCCGATACCAATACCGGCCTATCCAACAGAGCATGTATTAAAGTTATTTAGCCTTCTTACTTAGTTATTAGACTCATGCTGAAAAGTGTATTAGTACTCTTGATAACAACTAGCCAGCTGACTTAAGTGAGTTTGAATACACAATGGTTGGTAACAAGAAACTGACCTGTTTATTCAGGGATAAACAGAGAATAGACAATATTAAAAATAACAAACAGGGATAGCATCTGTGGTCAGTAAAAGTGCAAATCAGACTTTAAACTGTATGGAACAAAAAGAAAAACGCACAAATAACCTGAGTATAACCAAACTTTTTTTCTGAATGTCGTCTACAAAACTCAAGAATGGGATGGCAAAAAGTCAGCGTACTACACAGGAGGAGTTCAGAAGGAGCAGAGATTGTGACTACGGCATAAACAAACTGTACCAAATCAAAGTCTCTGGAAACCTGTTGATTCGTTTCTTTTTAAAAGAAAAAACCTTTTTCGGACTCGCTGAAGGTGAAGGGAGGACGTGGTGCACTTGATCCCTTTATTAAATCTTTTCTATAAGAAGGGTTTCCAATGACCCCTCAAGGCTTCTCAACTCTATTATTACCACTGCCTCCCACAGAGCCGTAACAACAGCATCCATTTTGAGCAGCCGAAACCAAGATTAAGGCTGAGTTTGTTTTTTCATGAGGCATGGCAGGCATTACCGGTACTCAGGGTTGTTGCTGTAGGGTTTTGGAAGGCTAACGTGACCCCTACTGTTAAAGCCGCACCTGATAATCCGGTCCAGAACCATGGCCTTCGGTGGGGAGTGTATGACCCGTCGACCTGCTGAAACGTGCTAAAAGCAGGAAGACTTAACACCACAGCAACTGTGGGGTCACAGACGTTTGTTGTACGATACATTCTCTATTCTTTGCTTTATTGAAATGCTTGTCTGGAATTCGTCAATGTACAACTAGTTTAAAGTTCTTCTGCAGCCTCTTGAGTTTATCAACATCTAATATAGTCAACATACATATAAAAAAAAAGCATTGTCAGATATTTTTTGAATAATGACTTCCTATGTTGGTTATGTTCCCAAGAATACTAATGTCCAGATGCTGTGATCCGCTGATGCTACATGCTACACCAATATACAATACGTCACAATGGGCACAAAGAAATGTGGAAAGGCAATTGTCGTAAAACAAATAATTGGGATATTTTGTGTAGAACAGGTATGTTTCCTTCAGTCCATGAGAGATTATACCAATATATGCCATTATATTGGTTTACTACATATTGTCAGAGAATAATCGGACAAAGCCTAACATTGGAGGCTCTGTTAGCCCCGAAAGGCAATTGCGAAATTTGAAGCAGATCCTCCTAGATCGAAGTTTCAAAGTATATTAACAGAGTTTTAGGAGAAAGTAACAGACATCAGGGGGAGCTTCATAAAGATTGGACTGAGACTGGTGTACAGAAAAATTTTACTTCACTGTTCCACTTTTTTTAAACAAATTATTGAAAAGCTTCTGGTCAAAATGGTTTTTTTGTTCTGTACACATAATAGTATGGGAACACTTGCTTATTGTAACTGTATTAGCCAAAAACATTTTTTTTACAAAGAAAATCTTAGAAAAAATAATCCAAATGAAACAAAGTAATAAGTTTAAAGTAATAAGATAAAATAAGTCTATGGACGTGTTAATCGTATCTCCTTGAAGTAACATTAAATCTAAATACAGCTTCCGCCTTTTGTCGGTACGTATTTTTCTACAGTGGCCCCGCTATTGGCTGGCATGGAAAGTATTTGACGATTTGGGGTGAACTGCTCTCCATATTTTGATGATCTGCAGAAGGCTTTACGTTTACATTTTCTCAAGAGGAGGACGCGGGTCAGAGTTTAACAGTTGCTTGTGGCAAAAACATGACAATGGAGATTTGGAATGACTGATGATTCAAGATAAGGGCGAAGAAATCCAAATGAAGGGTAAAAAACACGTAAACTAAATGCAGTTCGCGTCCAACCAGAAGAATTCTAAAAAGAAGAAAACATCTAGTTATGTCAATTTTTCAAAGATTCTAGAGTAAGTGTTGATTATTCCCATGGTGAGGCAGCTGTGAGGGGTAAGCTGGAATTTACTCTGGTTTTCTTAAGCCTTGCTGAGAACATTTCCTGTATAAGAAAGTAAAGGAAGGAATCGAGAAACAGACATTTTCCTCGCACACAAGCATGCTTTAAGATCATAACGCAAAATGAAAAAGAAAATACAGCTTTGAAAAAGTGTTTTCTGTGCCTTCTCTGTTCCTCCGTGTAATTTTTAGGTTGAGTTACTACCAATAAAAAGGTTTCTTCATGCTGATCAAATTTGCTGCAATTTGTTCAAAGTACACAATTAAAGGTGTTACATTAACACTCAGACAGTGTCAATTCAGCTCATGTAGTGTTACATTTACACTGATGCATTGTTTGAATAATTCCAAACCATTGACACCAGTAGTGCTGATTTAACAGAGAATTTTGCTGTGTAGAATTTTAAGACACTTTATAACACTACTGTTTGACTCATAAATGATTATTTAGAAACTAATAGAAAATACATTTACAGAAAAGAAAATGTAATCTAAAAGAATTGAGTAAATATTTATATTAATTTCTAACAAAATCAAATTCATTATCTCTCCGTTAACCAAAATGAGCCTCAACAAAACATCTCTTAACCCCATTCCAGTTATCGAGCTAATCTGTGCATTTATCAATGCTATAGTTTGAATACTGCTGCAAGAGTATCCCGTTATTGCAAGCACATTATCTGCTTATTGTAACTTTAAACCATTTAAAAAGGTTTGTTAATAATGTTTTTGATGACATGGAAGCAGAATGGACTTGAATATGTAAATTTTGACCAATCAGAGAGGAGCAGTGCTTTGTCAAAAATGACAAATATCTTTAAAATTAGAGGTAAACTATTGAAGCTTGTTGAATTCAAACCCCCCAAAACATGATGAGTTTCTCATAATCATAAGACACCGAGACATAATTATGAGATGTGAAATAATGTAAACAAAGTTGTGTGATGCCCATCTTGTAATTATAAGAAAATTGTCATTTTTGCATTTTTTTTTTAAACTCATTCCCCAAGCTGATCTCCCTCCACCACAGCTCATTCCTTAATTTCCGTGAACCAAACATCAAATCTAAACCATTTTTTTTCTTAAGAGTAGCCCGTTTAGCCAAACACCCATCATCAATCAACCGCAGCCATTTGGAACAAACCAGTTCATCATTTCCCAGACACTTATGGCCTGCTACAGCCGGTGAAACATGATTTGAAATCGAAAACTTTGATTGGATCAAAACTCATCGATGCTGATTGGTGCACATAAAACACCATTCCTCATAAATTACTTTCTCCCATTCACTTCTACATCTGACTGTCAGCAATAATCCGCACAAACACAATGAACCCATGATCCCTGACGAGATTACCCATAATACCTCTGCAAAACAGCGATTCAAACTTTCATCAAACCCCACTCCAACAACAAGCTTGAACAGGAATGAGTATTTACAGTATTTAATATTACTCATAATTACAAGACACATAGATACTTGGATAATTAGGCCTTATTATCGCAGAACTATGAAATAAATTCTCTGATAAATCTCTAATCAACTGTCAGCTAAGACCTTAGTATGACTCCTCCCCCTCCTCACTATCACTATCTTCAAACAATGTAATGAAAATCAGCAAACTGATTCTGAAAACTGATCTGAAACTTGAAATTCTTTCACAGTTCCCATCTTAAGAAAGCACACACATCTTCCTCTGTCAAAGTTCAATTTGGCCTTCAGAAATTGAAAAAGCATTCTTGATGATTGTGACGGTACTGTTCTATGAGCTATTGTAGCCAAGATATGAGCCCACCTCAGGCCGAAGTCAAGATATTACCCAGACTCCTAATCAAGAGTACCAAGAGACTCACAAACACAGTCACACGGACAAACCAGCGGCCTCCAGCTAAACTCAGATCACAGCCCTGCATTCCACAGCTCTAAGCATGCACGCGGCGCATGAACGAATCTTCTGGAGCACATAATGGACGGAACATGTGTTTGCTAACAACATCTGTGTGACCAAAGACCTTTCAGATCGGGTAATAACTCAGAGACAAACAAATAAGAGAACCCTTCAGAGTTTCTCCAAAATATCCATCTTCCATGTTCTGCCCTGCATTCAATTCATAATGGAAGAGCACTGCTGCCCTCTTGTGGTGTGCTGAAACTCCAGCAGCATTCGGCACAAGCCAACATTCAATTCTGGGCTTGGAAAAGTCTGCTAATGTTACAGTTTTAGGAAGACTCTGCCTTTATTGCAACACATTTATTTATTTGCAGCACATTTATTTCTGAAACATACAGAAAACAACAGAATTATTCAGCGCTCGCTCATCAGTGACTTTACTCTTAGTCAAACGGAAACTTCTGAGCTCGCGCCAAATTACACAAAACTAACATTAATAATTGCACACAAACCAAAAAAAAGAACGATGCATCAGCAATATTTTCCCTGTTAACTCCCAGGGCTTCCTATGTAATTAAAGCACTCAATTACACTGGTAGTTATCAGATGAACCATGCAACTTCATGACTTAAACGTTTATAAATATTGTACATTTTCCGCTTTCCCGCCAATTTCCTAACTTCTTCCCCATGGGGTTGTTAAATGGCCGACGCGCGCTCCCGTGATGCGCACACCCGCGACGCGCGTGGTTTTAACCAAAGCCACATCCATCAATGTTTGCGTCTTCTCCAATTACTTCAAAACATATCAATATTAAACACAGCATAAGCACAGGGTTAACTAATTTTATCAAGCGGCTTCTCTCATTTCCAATAAACCATTCATTTACAGAGGCATTCGAAACTTGCCCAAACGCTCACTAAACTTAACATTGCTCTTAAACATGAACACCTTTTATTTAAATGAATCTATTTAGCCTTACTCACCTGAAACATACAGAAAACAACAGAATTATTCAGCGCTCGCTCATCAGTGACTTTACTCTTAGTCAAACGGAAACTTCTGAGCTCGCGCCAAATTAATTCTCAACACTAGTGCTCCCCCTAGTGGCGTGGCTGCATTAATGACTGGACAATCGTCATCACACTCAGTACCCAGCCCAAATTAATCGCACAAGGAGAATAAAATAAAACAACCCCATGAGGCTGCCTACTTTGTTTAGGAGCTTGCTTTATCCTTACACCACACTCTCCCCCACTAATTTAAATGTCTCCTGGCATTTACAAAAATTTAAGCTTCAGTCAGCTGTCCCTTGATCTGTGTCTCATGGAAAATGATTCTAACCCCAAGGTCTCCAAAACTGGCTACTCGATTGTTCTTGTTTTACCTCTACTGAACAGCCCCTTTGCACCCAAGCTGGTTGACCTAGCTTTTCATAGGTGAACATGACTGATTTCTGTCTCTGTCTTTCTGGATATCGTCTGGAGGAATCCCAAAAGTCCATTTCCCTCTCCCGTCTTTCAGCCACCTCCTCCACCTCTCTTCCATGGGGTAATCCATCACCTGTTCTCTCTGGCATCTCCTCCCACTCATCGAATGCATCGGTTTCTGCTGGATTGTTTTCCACAGGTGTCTCTGCCTCCTTTTGATGGGCCAATCCTCGTTCTCCCTGTACGATCATACTTCCCTCCTTGCTGCAACCTTCTGCCACTGGGATGAAAGGCGTGGCACTAGGATTGAGGGGTCTCTGTTCCCTTGCAAACCAGCGGTATGTTCCTCCATAATCCTCGTCTGAATCACTTTCCACCTCCTCTTGCACTAGTGTAGGATTCACGGTTCCTCTTTTTTTGTTCCTTTTTCCCTTTTTATGTGTGTCTCCCTTCAGAACCTCAGGTTTCTCCAATGGTAGGAAGTCACAGGGTAGGAGAAGGTTTCTATGGAGTACCCGACTTTTCCCTTTTCCACTTTCAGGTTCCACCTCGTACACTGGGCTGTCTGTGTGTTTTCTCTGTTTGACCACATGTACTATATCTTCCCAAAATGAACGAATCTTTCCTGGACCTCCTCTGGGCGTCAGGTTCCGAATCAGGACTCTATCACCCGGCTGAAGATCTCTTCCTAGCACTTTCCGGTCATAGTGGGTTTTCCCCCTGTCTGCAGTTTTTGATGCTTCTCTGGCTGCAATCTGATATGCCTCACACATTCTTTCTTTCCATCTGCTCACGTAGTCCTGATATGAGCCTTGTTTGCCCTCTGTCTCCAGGTTAAACAGGACATCAATTGGTAAGCGAGGGGATCTTCCATATAACAAGTAATAAGGTGAGAACCCTGTCGCATCACTCTTGGTACAATTGTAGGCATGAACCACTTTAGCTAGGGAACGCTTCCAGTCCACTTTCTCCTCCTCCTCCAGAGTTCGCAGCATGGACAGCAGGGTTCGATTGAATCTTTCTACTTGGCCATTGCCCTGGGGGTGATAAGGTGTAGTATGAGATCCCTGGATTCCGCAGAGTTCCTTCATCCTCTTCATCAGCTTGTTATCAAACTCTTTACCCATGTCATGATGGATCTTGCAGGGGAACCCAAACTTTAGGGCAAAATCATTGAACAGTTTTTCTGCCACCGTTTTCGCTGACTTGTCTTTTGTAGCATATGCTTGTGCGAATCGTGTAAAGTGGTCCATCACAACCAGAATGTACTCGAACCCTTGTTTGCATGTCTCTAGATGGAGGAAGTCAATTGAGACCATCTCAAATGGGTAAGTGGTGTAAATGGGGGTCAACGGTGCTCTCGTTGGCCGGGCTGGTTGTTTTCTCTTTAGGCACTCACATGCTTTAGTGACAAAGTGTTCAACATCTTTCTGCATTCCGGGCCAATAGAACCGCTCTCGGATCAGACACAGGGTCCTTTCTACTCCTAGATGACCCATCTTTTGGTGGCATTCGGAGAGAACCAAGGGGTGGTAACACTTAGGCAGAAGTAACTGCTCTCCAGTTCTTGTTTTTCGCCGCAGGATCCCGTCTGTGCTCATGGACAGCTTCAACCACTGTTTTAACAGCAGGACCACATCTGGGTGCTCACCTTTCCACTCCTCTCTTTGTGGTCGCTGGTCTTTATTAGTTCTAGGACTCTGCCGATTACGCCATCTCTTTCCTGTGCTTCTTGAATCTGGGCTGGAGTCAGTGGTGGGCCCAAACTTGTCTCATTGTCATCCTTCACCAGTTTCAGGGCGTCCATGTACACTAACTTTGTTTCTCCAGGTGAGTTTTTAGCCGCCATCATCACTCCCTCCACTGATGCTCTGAAGACCTCTGGCTGCATTTGTACTGTGTGTGGTGTAAGGATAAAGCAAGCTCCTAAACAAAGTAGGCAGCCTCATGGGGTTGTTTTATTTTATTCTCCTTGTGCGATTAATTTGGGCTGGGTACTGAGTGTGATGACGATTGTCCAGTCATTAATGCAGCCACGCCACTAGGGGGAGCACTAGTGTTGAGAATTAATTTGGCGCGAGCTCAGAAGTTTCCGTTTGACTAAGAGTAAAGTCACTGATGAGCGTGCGCTGAATAATTCTGCTGTTTTCTGTATGTTTCAGGTGAGTAGGGCTAAATAGATTCATTTAAAGAAAAGGTGTTCATGTTTAAGCGCAATGTTAAGTTTAGTGAGCGTTTGGGCAAGTTTCGAATGCCTTTGTAAATGAATGGTTTATGGGAAATGAGAGAAGCCGCTTGATAAAATTAGTTAACCCTGTGCTTATGCTGTGTTTAGTATTGATATGTTTTGAAGTAATTGGAGAAGACGCAAGCATTGATGGATGTGGCTTTGGTTAAAACCGCGCGCGTCGGCCATTTAACAATCCCATGGGGAAGAAGTTAGGAAATTGGCGGGAAAGCGGAAAATGTACAATATTTATAAACGTTTAAGTCATGAAGTTGCATGGTTCATCTGATAACTACCAGTGTAATTGAGTGCTTTAATTACATAGGAAGCCCTGGGAGTTAACAGGGAAAATATTGCTGATGCATCGTTCTTTTTTTTGGTTTGTGTGCAATTATTAATGTTAGTTTTGTGTAATTTGGCGCGAGCTCAGAAGTTTCCGTTTGACTAAGAGTAAAGTCACTGATGAGCGAGCGCTGAATAATTCTGTTGTTTTCTGTATGTTTCAGGTGAGTAAGGCTAAATAGATTCATTTAAATAAAAGGTGTTCATGTTTAAGAGCAATGTTAAGTTTAGTGAGCGTTTGGGCAAGTTTCGAATGCCTCTGTAAATGAATGGTTTATTGGAAATGAGAGAAGCCGCTTGATAAAATTAGTTAACCCTGTGCTTATGCTGTGTTTAATATTGATATGTTTTGAAGTAATTGGAGAAGACGCAAACATTGATGGATGTGGCTTTGGTTAAAACCACGCGCGTCGCGGGTGTGCGCATCACGGGAGCGCGCGTCGGCCATTTAACAACCCCATGGGGAAGAAGTTAGGAAATTGGCGGGAAAGCGGAAAATGTACAATATTTATAAACGTTTAAGTCATGAAGTTGCATGGTTCATCTGATAACTACCAGTGTAATTGAGTGCTTGGCTCGCCAAAATATGTTACAGTTTTAGGAAGACTCTGCCTTTATTGCAACACATTTATTTATTTGCAGCACATTTATTTCTGAAACATACAGAAAACAACAGAATTATTCAGCGCTCGCTCATCAGTGACTTTACTCTTAGTCAAACGGAAACTTCTGAGCTCGCGCCAAATTACACAAAACTAACATTAATAATTGCACACAAACCAAAAAAAAGAACGATGCATCAGCAATATTTTCCCTGTTAACTCCCAGGGCTTCCTATGTAATTAAAGCACTCAATTACACTGGTAGTTATCAGATGAACCATGCAACTTCATGACTTAAACGTTTATAAATATTGTACATTTTCCGCTTTCCCGCCAATTTCCTAACTTCTTCCCCATGGGGTTGTTAAATGGCCGACGCGCGCTCCCGTGATGCGCACACCCGCGACGCGCGTGGTTTTTAACCAAAGCCACATCCATCAATGTTTGCGTCTTCTCCAATTACTTCAAAACATATC
>SRMA01024371.1:0-34520 GCA_007224835.1 Danionella cerebrum
ACAAACTTCATCTAGATTTAACCTTCAAAGAGGAACCAGACAAGGCTGCCCACTCTCTCCCTCACTATTTGCTATTTTTATTGAACCACTGGCGCAAGCAATTAGGCAAAACATTAAAATTACTGGAATAAGTACAAAAAATATACATCACAAAATAAGTCTTTATGCAGATGATGTGTTATTATTTCTCCTTCATCCACATCTCTCTCTTCCAGCAGCTATTACTGCTATTGAATCATTTTCAGCTGTCTCTGAATACTCTGTAAACTGGGGGAAATCAACAGTTATGCCACTCAACACGGTTCTTCAGAACCCTTCCTTCTCCACCACTTTTAATTCGGGGAATATTAAATATCTTGGCATTGAATTCTCACCGAGGCTGTCGGATCTGGTACAACTAAATTACTCACCACTACTTAAAAGAATAGAGGATGACCTCAAAAGATGGCAACACTTACCAATTTCACTTATGGGAAGGGTTGCCAGCATTAAAATGATGGTCATGCCCAGAATTAATTATCTGTTATCAATGATTCCTAACCAGCCGTCCCGGGATTGGTTCAAATCATTGGACTCTCATTTCTCCAGATTTCTATGGAAAGGCAAACCTCCACGCATTAGCTTGCACAAGCTTAGGAAATCCAAAGACTGCGGTGGCCTGGAGCTCCCAAACGTATACCATTATTTCCTATGCCATAGAGTGCTGCACTTGTACCAATGGATTAGTTCTAATTCGACTGAACTCACCTGGCTCGACATTGAACAGACATTTTGCAAAGAAATTAAGATAGCAGATTTACCGTTTATAAGCTCTAGAATTAAACATCACAACTGCTTTCAGAATATCAGCATACGTACTTCACTGACAGCCTGGTGGGAATTTCTTAAGATAATGGGCTCACCGCTTGCTCCTTGCCAGCACACACCAATTTGGAACAACCCAGACTTCTTACTAAACAAAAGGGCAGTATACTTTCCAAATTGGCAAAATAATGGAATAACACATTTTAGACATATAATTGTCAACAACAAAATAATTTCATTTGAAGATTTGGTTCTTAAATACGGATTACCAACTAACAAATTTTTAGAATATCAACAGCTCAAATCTATCATTGTTTCAACATGCAAAAAGCACATGACTCTGCAGCTACCCACAGTAATTGAACAATTTATTGGGTTGACAACCCCGAGGTTAATATCCAAAATCTATAAGTTAATGTTAAAAACAGACAATATTGTATGTCTCCCCACCACTCAATGGAACGAAGAGTTATCTGTAAATGGAAATCAACCATTCTGGAACCGGATATGCTTAAACACGTTTAAAGCATCTACAAACCCAAATTTACAACTAATACAGTATAAAATACTTCACCGAACTCACTACACAGGTCAAAGATTGTTCCAGATGGGTCTCTCAGACACTAACATTTGCCAACACTGCACTAACAATACAGTCGACCACTATCTACATGCTCTTTGGTCCTGTACACCAGTGCAAAAATTCTGGCAAGAAGTCTGCTGTCAGCTAACATCATGGGTTAACCACCTCATTTTACCAACTCCAGCACTGTGCTTATTGGGTGACCTAGACAGTACACAGTTAGAACTCGAGGCTAACACATCACTATTAATTCTCACTGTTATGCTTGTAGCAAAGAAAACCATTCTTATGAACTGGAAAACGAAAAAGAAACTAAGCATCACTCAATTTAACAACATGTTATTAAACTATCTCACCCCGGAAATGTTGTCTGCCTTCACATAAATAGTTTTTTTGTCACTTCTTATTAATGCCCCTATTCCTCTGAATTTTAGTTAGAGGATCTGAACAGATCACCGGTTCCCGCTCTCGGATGGGTGTGCTTCAGGTGGGACTGCCCCCTCCTCTGGGATGACATGTAGTTTGTGGACCCGTCCCCGGGGGTGCTACTGCTCTTGCCTCGCCGGGTGCCGGCTGCTCCTGCGGGGACGGGGGGCTCTGTGGTGGGGGGGTGGCGGCTGTGCCCGGGCGGCGGGGGGAGTGGTGTGCTCGGTGTGGCCGGATTGGCCTCCTGGGCGGTGTGGGGGGGCCTCTGGGGTCCGTGCTCGCGGGTGCCGCTGCCTTTGCAGCCGACTGGTGGTGGGCCTGTCCGCGCCCGTGCTGCGGCCGGGGCCTGCCGGGTGGGGGTTGGGGGTGTGGTGGTGGGTGGTGGCTCGGGGACCGGTTGGGGGCTGTGGGGGCTGGCCGGGCTGGGTGTGGCGGGGTCTCCTACTCAGGTACTGCTGACTCTGTGCGCACGCGACCAGCAGCTCTTGGACGTGTATGGGTGTGTGTGTGTGTGTGTGCGTGTGCATGTAGAGGGGGGTGTGTTTGGGTGAATGCGTGTGTGTGTGGGCATAGGGGTGGGTGGATGAGTGTGAACGAATGAGTATGGATGGGATCCGAAGGGGGGCAGCTGCCACCTGGTTTCCCGCGTCCCCCCCTTGGTGACTCTACCGTGTCCCCCAGGGCAGGGGGCGGTGCCACCCCTGGGTGGGGGTGGTCGGCTCGTCGGCGTGGTGCCCGCATCGGCTCCTGGTACATTTCCTCCACCCCCACACATAGGACCCTGGGGGTCCCAGTCTCTGTGGTGGGACCCTCTACTCCGGGCCAGGGGACCCCCAGTTTTAATTCAGTTAGACACTCAACATCTCCAGGGCACTGGAGAGGGGCCTGCCTCCTGGAGCGGTCAGAGGACCAATACCATCTGGCACTGACCGGCTTCGGGAGCCGGTCTCCCTCCCGGTGCCCCAAATATCACTTGCAAGGACACACTACATTTAGGATTGGAGGGCTAGTCTCTCCGTCCACATCTGATGGGTGGGGCTGCAGATTTGTGGCCCCCCCAAAATTCTAGGGCGGAGATGACGGCTCTCTTATTTTACATACATATTAGACACGCAGGGAATGGGGGGTGGTGCCTGGACGTCAGCTGTCAACCAACGGTGACGCTCTAGGACATCACTCCCCAGTTTTAATGCAACTTATCTCTTCAACATATACACAAACACATACACTACACTCCAACTGGGGGCAGATGATGGGCAGTGGGTGGGCGGCCGTCTCTGTCTCCCGTCCGGGGTGGGTATATGCCCTCCGTCAGCGCGGGCCCGTGGGATCCCCGGGTGGGCGCTGGTCCACTGGACGGTGACTGACCGCCCTTCGAGTATGAATGGGCGTATGGATGGAATGATTGATGAATGGATGGATGACTGGGGGAGGGGTCTGAGGCTGCTGGTCGTGGTGGGTGCGGGGTCGGGTTGTGGCTGGGGGGGTGGCTCCGCTGCGCCTGGTGCGGTCTCCCTCTCTGCCCTCTTCTGGTCCCCTGGTCTCCTCCCCCTCCTCGCCCCCCCCCCCCTCCCTGGTGGGGCCGCGGCCGGGCCCGGGTCCGGGGGCATTGCCGCCGGGGGCTGTGCGGGTGGTGGTGGTCGTGGGTGGGGTCTGCTGGGGCCTCCCTGTGCTGTCGGGGGGGCCGGCCTGGCCGCTGTCGGGTGGGCTGCCCGCCCGCTGTGGCGGGCGCGTCCCTGCTCTCTCGCATCCGGGCGCGGGGCGTTTCTCTCTGGGGGTGCTGGCGGTTCTCGGTGGGGTGGTGTGGGATGCTCTGGCTCGGGAGCCCGGGGCCCTGGTCATGTCGGCCCACGGGGGGTGGAACGATCCACCGGGTTACTTCGGTCTGATTGCAGAGCCGGTTCTGTGTCGGACCTCGCAGCACACTCGGACATAGAAGAGTGAGGGTGATTCGTGGGAAGTTGGTCGGCCACTGGTGGGTTGGGTCTGCTGTCCCTGGGCACCGTGTGCAGCAATTGTTTGTTTGTTATATATGTGTGGTTCGCCCAACTCACTGTTTGTGATCTTTGGTAAGTTATGTATTTTTCCTCCCATGTAGCTGAGTTGCTTTTTAAAGCATACAACATTATTATCACCTCACTTAAAAGATTGTCTGTGTATGTATGTATATTTAAACATGTGTGTATGTGTGCCTGGATATACAAACTGCAATAACTGTTTTACATGAACAATAACAAACGGACATGGACAAAATGAACTGTAACTAGGACTTATGCGTCATGTTCAGGTAGGTATTTATTTATTTTATTTTTTTATTCATTTGCAATTTTTTTTCTTCACTTCTAAATTATTATTATTATTATTATTATTATTATTATTATTTTCCTCTCTTCGTCTTTTCCTCTTCCTTTCTTTCATTTTCACTTGTGTACCTTCAACCTTCCCCAATCCTTTGTCCACTCCCCCTTTTGGTTCGGCACTGTCTTGTCCTGACACAACTATTATAAACGTACTCGCGGGAAACACAACTAATAAATATTTAATAAATACATTCAAATTTCCAATCCAGAGGAGAAAACACCACACCAGGTGTTTTACTCCTCTGGAGAAAGCAAAACTGTCCAACTCAGCAAGGCATGTACTCCCCCATGTGATGGCTTTTGAGCAGGACAGGACAAGGTAAAAAAAAAAAAAGAATATACTAAAGAAAACAGACATTATTGAATTAAACCCACTTCATTTATGCCTTATTTTAGTGTTTCAGATTCATGAAGAAATGTAAACATTGTGATTTTGTGTCTAACTGAATGAAACCAAACTCAAGCAGCAACTAAACCTAACTTGAATTTTAAACAGAAAAATAACGAAGCAAATCTTGTCATTCAATCCTATTAATCCCCTTGCCGTAATCACTGATGATGGAATATATGTGGCACATATGACTCACAGTCGACATTCTGGGTACTAAATTGATTGGATAACAACAATGTTTGCGAACATTTAATGCTTAACTTTCAACAGTAATCCCCATCTTTAGCTAAATTGTTTGAAACTGAGCCACAATACCACTGGCCCCTTTGTCCCCGAGCCATCAGTGAGCTACAGACAGCTGAAAGACATGCTTCTTGAGGAATCACACAAAGACTCGCCCGCCTGGCGCTATCAGAATACATCAATCGCCTGGCTGCCCCATCAGCTCCAGGTAATGGCGTTTAGCTCAACACCCAAATGCCTCTGCCACAGAGAGAGAGAGAGAGAGAGAGACAGTTAGCCATGCCTGAAATCTTATTTGATTTCAGGCTGATGTGAGATTTATTACTCAGAGGCCATCATAACAGCGCTTTAAAATCCAGAACAAGAACGCAATTGTGGAGCAGTGAGCAGTTAATTCCATCGTTGCAGCCCTGGAGGAGAAACCGTTCAGAAATGGCGTGATCATCCCTGAAGTCTGCTCACTGTGCTTAATGGTGCAACGGAGGATTCTACAAATGACTTCTGTTTCAGAGTGAAAAAAAGAAACACTGGCAGAGATTATTCTGATTCATTTGAGCTTTTCAGCACACATTCTGAATGCCTGTTCAGTCATTAATTTCAGATTAAGTGCCTTGCCTGGATAGAGATGGAGTGTTTAAAATACTGTAGCTCTTTGTGAGTTTTACTAAGTTTTTGAAAATCAAAGAGAGCCAGTATTGCTAAAAAAACAACATTTATAGGTCTACTTTCAAACGTCTTCTTCACTTTGATCTGGTGCAGCTGTCTTGTTCACCCCCAAAGTGCTATGTCTCTACCGCCATGTTTGACATTGAGGAGGGTGATTTTGGGTATATAGAATCATTCCTTTATTGATATTCTTAGGATCTGGGTCTGTGACTGGCTACATTGAGATTATAGACCAGATCTTCGGGTGCTGTTCTTGCTAGGTTCCTGGTTAATCGTGTGGAGTGAAAAATGTGGAAGTTATTCAGTGTTTAATTTTTGTTTGTGAATAATCTCACTTTTTGTATTTTACTTTTGATGGTCTTGTAGCCCTTTGGTAATGGTAGAGTATTTGTAATTGCATTAATTGTTTGCTTCTTTGGCCAATTGTTTTAAATTTTTACCATATTCAATTCTATACCCTCACATATTTCCCTCAAATATGTGGATTCATTTTATTTTTATATTTGAATTACGCACATTTAATTTCAATATCATCGATACATCATGGACTGGGTTTATCTGGCAATGTCTTGTTAGACACAATTTTTAGATCAAAAGTCTATTAGGCCCATTTTTATTTGTTAGTATCAGACATGAAATTTTGCTTATTGTTTAATGTCTTAAAGGAATAGTCCAATGAAATCTCAGAGCCTTCCCTTCAGACCTACCCCCCTGTCGACCAAGGTTATCAAAGCACATGTTAGCGCCTGGTTGACTCAAATGTGGGAGATTTTGCTTTTCATGAACAAAAAAAACTGCCATTTTAAAACAGAATGTATTTGTGTAATTACATGCTGCCAACAAGTATGAGACATTTAAATACGAATTTCAGGAGAAGTTATCAGGGATTGCCACCAGCGCCATCAATGATCCTAGTTGACGCATGGCAATTCAAACCTAACCATCCTTCCAGCCAATCACTGTCCGAGCTATTGTATACATTCTACCACCCTAACACCAAAAATCCATAATTCTGGACGTTGGATAAATGTGGTTTACGTGTCAGAATCAGAATTACAAGAGCATCTGTCAGTCTACATTTGAAATGGCATACTAGGGCATATTTTTTTAAGGAATCTGATAAAAAAAAATTTTAAGTTATAGATATCATAAATTATAAACGGAGGAGCAGAGGAAGGGAACAACTTATGGCAAACTAGCAAAAAATTTCCTGTTTAATATTACAGTTTTTCTCACATGCTAAAACACAAAACCCAATCCTCAAAACCAAATAACCAGTTGTCTAAACACATTTACTAAATGTACCCATGATTTACCAATATCGTAATCACATTTAACATGAAGACACAATTCACAAAACCCTCCATTCCCATAAATCTAAACACATTTTCCTCACTAAAACACAAAAGAACTTTGCTCGTAAGATAGAAATACAGGAAAATGAGATAGAGAGAGCTAAATCAAAGAAAGGGAGAGATTGAACGAGAGGGAGAGAAAGAGTGGAGAGAAAGATAAAGCGAAAGAGAAAAGGAGTAAAGAGGAGAAGAGAGGAGCAAAAGTGAAATGGAGAGAATGAGAGAAAGAAAGAATGAAAGACAGAAAAATTGGCTCGAGAGAGAATAATTGCTACATAATTAAACATTCAACTATTTTCCTGGAAAATTAAACGATGAAAGGAAACAAACGAGTTGTTCTTCCAAAATAGTTTCTATCTCTACTGATTGTATTGATATGATCGTATTGGATTGGTTTCATTCACTAGATTTTATTTTTGGGGGATCATTTCTTTATTCGCAATTTGATTGGACAGGATAGGTGCCAATCACTCAAAAAAATTGTAAAAATATTAATAAAATAGTTGAGGCAGGATGAAGAAAAATAATGCAGTAAAGTACAGATCGAAATGTACTCAAACAAAAGTAAACGTATACATTTTTAAATGACAATTTCTGGAAAAAAACCTGACTCAATTACAGTAATTGTGTATTTAGTTACTTTACACCACTGCATATCATGAAAAATAATCAAGGTGTGTTTCCATTTTTTGGTTCCAGTCCAACTCTGAATGTACCCCCCCACCCCACTACTTGAGGGGTAGTAGATCATTCAGGTTCTCTCATACTTTAATATGAAATGAAACCCAATATTCTCTGCGTACTAAATAGAAATTGATGCTTGAATGCAGGGCTGATTCTTGACCCTTTTCAAAATGTGTCCTTCCTAAACAATGTTTCAGAAGACATTATATGGAAAAGTTATGTCTCAGAGAGTTGTTATGTTATATGTGTCTCAAACAGACACTGGTTGAAGGCACCAGAGAGCCCATGATGTGACACCTGCCTGTGTGTGAGATAGGTGTAAGAAATAAGTGATGATGTGAGTGAAAGACACCTTTTGCTTGAATGGCTGCCTGATTTCTCAATACAGGACAGTTGTGATACTCAAGAAATTGGCTGCTGTACATAAAAAGATGTGGGTTGGTTTAGCAAAGAACGCTTTGAAATGATGTAGAGCAGCGTGAGCTTGAAGCGCTTGTGTTTCCTGTGACCCCATTATGCCAGCAGGAGGCAGTGTGATCTTTGTTCTTGAGGTTTCACAGTGAAGGGGGAGTCTTCCCATGAGTCTTCAGCCTCCAACCTCTTGCTTCTTGATAAACAAAAAACAAAAAACAAACCCACACAAGACCCTCTCACGTGCACCATGGCTTTATTTTGCCAAAAAAGACCAAATTACTATTTCCCCCAAAACACTCTTAATTACATCTATCTGCAATTAAAATGTGAAATTTTGGGTTTTATTTGTGCATTGTGTATTTCCATAAAGTAGTAAAATGCTGCAGTGTCTGTAGCCCCGCTATTCAGACGGATATTGAATTGTATCCATAGCTGTTGAAAGGAACACGGCTCTGCTTTACTCCCCCTTTGACGGCAACACAGATGATTGTGCCTCACAAGTATCTATACCAGTAAAAACACTGACAGGAAACTTGTGCTTTTTTTAGGGTTAATGGTGTTTCCAGGCTGTGATTGAAATCACAGTGATATGTTATTTGTTCAAGCCACCTGTTACATCAGCTGTTATTGAGATCACAAATAAATTACTATGAATTGAAAAAGAAACAATGAGACTGTGTCTGATTGTCACACGCCTTTATGATAAAAGAAGGCTGTTTTCTTGGAGAGAAATCTTGGCTGTAATGGAGCTCTCTTATTAGACTGGCTGTAAAAGCCACACGCGCAGTCCAGTGATGATGTGGTTTATTTTTTCCTCGGAACGCAATAGTAGAGATCTGTGTTCATTATGAGCTGCTGCAAGCAAGTCGTAGACCTGGCAGCTCTTTTGCTGCATGTTACATGCTGCTACACTCATTAAATATAGATGCTTTTTCTTATAATAGTCTGGTTGTTATTGCTTAGGATTAAGTACACAAGAAGTACTCTTAATAGCTTTAGTTATTTGCATAAATAGACAAATAAAGCTGGCATTAACTTCATTTTTATATGCCCATTTATTTGCCCACATGGAAATAACCCATAGAAACATGTTTTAAAAATGCTTTGAGACATATATAAAATTACGGTAGTCGTTTTCCTATATTAGATGTACATACAATGGCGTGAAAAACTATTTGTCCCCTTCCTGACTTGTTATTCTTTTGCATGTTTGTCACACAAAATCATCAAACACATTTAATATTAGTCAAAGATAACACAAGTAAGCACAAAATGCACTTTTTAAATGAATATTTTTATTATTTAGTGAGAAAAAAATCCAAACCCACATAGCCCTGTGTGAAAAGTGATTGCCCCCCTTGTAAAAAAAATAACTTAACCGTGGTTTATCACACCTGAGTTCAATTTCTGTAGCCACCCCCAGGTCTGATTACTGACACACCTGTTCAATCAAGAAATCACTTAAACAGAAGCTACCTGACACAGAGAAGTAGACCAAAAGCACCTCAAAAGCTAGACATCATGCCAAGATCCAAAGAAATTCAGGGAGAAATGAGAACGAAAGTAATTGAGATCTATTAGTCTGGTAAAGGTTATAAAGCCATTTCTAAAGATTTGGGACTCCAGCGAACCACAGTGAGAGCCACAAATGGCAAAAACATGGAACAGTGGTGAACCTTCCCAGGAGTGGCCGGCCCCCCAAAATTACCCCAAGAGCGCAGAGACAACTCATCCGAGAGGTCACCATAGATCCCAGGGCAACATCCAAAGAACTGCAGGCCTCACTTAGCTCAATTAAGGTCAGTGTTCACGACTCCAGCATAAGAAAGAGACTGGGCAAAAATGGCCTGCATGGAAGAGTTCCAAGACGCAAACCACTATTAAGCAAAAAGAACATTAAGGCTCATCTTAATTTTGCTAAAAAACATCTTGATGACTGCCAAGACTTTTGGGAAAATATCTGGTGGATTGACGAGACAAAAGTTGAACTTTTTGGAAGATGCATGTCCCGTTACATCTGGTGTAAAAGTAACACAGCATTTCATAAAAAGAACATCATACCAACAGTAAAATATGGTGGTGGTAGTGTGATGGTCTGGGGTTGTTTTGCTGCTTCAGGACTTGGAAGGCTTGCAGTGATAGATTGAAGCATGAATTCTACTGTCTACCAAAAAATCCTGAAGGAGAATGTCTAGCCATCTGTTCGTCAACTCAAGCTAAAGCAGCATCTTGGGTGCTGCAGCAGGACAATGACCCAAAACACACCAGCAAATCCACCTCTGAATGGCTGAAAAAAAAAACAGTATGAAGTCTTTAGAGTGGACTAGTCAAAGTCCTGACCTGAATCCCATTGAGATGCTGTGGCATGACCTTAAGAAGGTGGTTAGAAAATCCTCAAATAAAGCTGAATTACAACAATTCTGCAAAGATGAGTGGGCCAAAATTCCTCCAGAGCTCTGTAGAAGACTTGTTGCAAGTTATCGCAAAAGTTTGATTGCAGTTATTGCTATGTGGGATTGGATTTTTTTTCTCCCTAAATAAAAAAAACATTCATTTAAAAACTGCATTTTGTGTTTACTTGTGTTATCTTTGACTAATATTAAAATGTGTTCGATGATCAGAAACATTTTTTGTGACAAACATGCAAAAGAATAAAAAGTCAGGAAGGAGTTTGGTTCCTATGCTATTGAAAAAATGTGTTCAGTGCCAAATCTGAAGTGTATTGTGTTCACTTTAAAAAAAGCCCAAAATCTCTTTTCCAACTCCTCCCACTGTATGAGATGTTCCAAAGTCACAGGGAGGCGAAAGGAGAGACTGTGGGATGCGGACTCACTTCGAAGCAACATCTGTTTTATCAATCTATTCTGACACCACTTGATACAATATTTTTTGTTGTTTGTTATTGTATTTCCATATATATTAAGAACTGTTGACCAATTACAGCAGATAACAATTGATGGCCAAAATTCTGAAAACAATTATTTTGAATATGCCCATAAAGAGGCTCATAAAATGATGACTGGAATTCATTCATTTTCCTGCCTACTTATTCCCTTTCGGGTCACGGGGGTCTGCTGGTGCCTATCTCCAGCTCACGTAAGGCGAGAGGCAGGGGTACACCCTGGCCATGCCGCCAGTCCATCTAGGGCAAAACACACATTCACTTACACATTCACACAGAAGGGGAATTTAGATTATTCAATTAACTTAACCGCATGTTTGTGGGATTGTAGGGGAAAGCGGAGTACCCACTGGAGCACGGGGAGAACATGCAAACTCCTTTTCTGCCACTGTTTTGAATTTCTGTTACTGAAATCACTGACCCATGTAAGGGCTTTTTTTAACAACAAATGGTAATTTATGAAGAATTTTGTTCAATATGTACATTTCATGTTCAATTAAAATTTTAAATAGGAATATTTTACTGTATTTTGTTACTTTCTGAAGGTAACATGCTTCAGGATAATATAAGTAGAATATTAAACATAGAAATTTGATGAAATAGACATTTGAAATGTGAAATATCAAATAAATTATACAAACAGTAATCCAAGTACGATGGGAAAACATGAAACTATGAGATGCTGATTAATACATGTTTAATTTGATGTAAAAGACCTTAAGATACATCCTTTCACTCAAGTAAAACTTTTGTGTCAATCACTGAAACAACTATAGCGCCCACATCTCCCAATCCTTTTTCTCCGCAGCTTCATACCAGGTGAAGCAGGGGACCTGTGAGGTGGTGGCCATCCACCGCTGCTGCAATAAGAACAAGATTGAGGAGCGATCGCAGACCGTCAAATGCTCCTGTTTCCCTGGTCAGGTGGCTGGCACCACCCGCACTCAACCTTCCTGTGTAGAGGGTAAGATTTTTTTGCGGTACATTTATCCCAAAACACACAAACAAAACGTATATGTTAACCATGAATGGGTTCCTGAGCTAGTAAATATTTGGTGGATTGTGATTGGATAGCTTTTATGTTTATAAAAAATGTAACTTCATTGTTCACTGCTTCATCTCTTTTCTACAAGCCTAAAGGTTTAGGACAAGTGAGTGCAGTTTGGATGATGAAGGAGCTTTAAAAGTGTCCCCTCGGTCACAGTGTACACTCTTTAATTATGGCGACAAGAGGGCAAAAGCTGGCAGCCATTTTTCTTTTTTGACACCCGAGACAAAGGACCCAAATAGAAAGCATGGAGGGCAGCACCGGGGGAGATATTCTGTGTTATGACTTTCTTTGACTGCAGTTCCTTTAATGACAAAAATGTTTCTTATGTGCCATTTGTATTTTCTAGAGTAGTGAGGCTGCACAACTGCGTTACAATTACACAGTGAAGCTGATGTAATCCAGAGAAAGAGAATTAAACGTATAAAATGTAAACAGTGGCAGGAATTTATTGCTGATTGACGTTGATAATTTTTTTTTGGAGATAGATGTGCAAGAATGGTGCTGTTTTCCTGCCTCCTGCTAGGGGGCGCTGGCAATCACAGAGATTCTGGTAACGCCTCTGCTAAAGAACAGTGTTGTGCTAGTTACTGACAAATTAACAAAAACAATTACTAGTTACTTGATTCATAAACTGATTACTTACGCTTAAAAGTAATGAGTATCCCATTAGTTACTTCGTAAAGAACATGTTTTGATGCCCCCTTTAATGCCCTTAACACATTTCACTGCTGCATAGAAAATAAAGCATATTGATAAACATTTTTATTTATTTGTTTACCTTTATGCAAAGCATTATGCTGTAAAAAACTGACAAAAAGGTAAATTATAAATGCATTTAATTTAGTCCAACAACTATTATACAGGAAAGCATTTTCCCAACAAATACACACTACACATGTTATACAAACCTGAAATATAACATAATTTTATGATGTCTATTGATTTAACCAATTTTTTTGTTAAATTTTGAAAACAAGCTGATGAAATGTAGGCGACTGGACAGTAGAGACAAGCTACATGTAATCAACATACCATGGGATGGCTTAGTTGAGCTCACCTTAGCCAACACTGCTGCAAAGCCTTAGCCTCTGTTGTTTGAGTGCAGGGGTCACTCCGTGTTTGCATCTAGGGGTGTATTTTCTGGAGGTGCATCCAAGCTGTTGATGGGATCTTTGACTTCCAGCCACAACAACACAGGTTGCACTTCACTGCAAAGTTTTTATCTTTACGATCAACTATTATGAATTAATGATCGTATTTCCACTCTGTAAAAAGTTGTTTTGCACCCACTCTCCATGTAGCTGTTTACGATGACAGAGGTTCGCTCTCAATATATCTTGAGTTAGCGTTCACCAATACGGCAATGAATTTTCTTCTAATGTACATCGGGTGGCATTCACCAATCTCATAAGAGGTTTTCTTTTATTTTTGATTGATCAACAGTTTGTAAATATGAAAATATGTTGAGATTAAATTGCCAATCAAATGGTAGGAGGGAGGGAGACATTGTGTGCCTGTCTGGAAACAACACACTTTGGAAGCAGGCACAGCTTAGTTAACTACACAAAAAAGTTAGTTTGGCTTCAAACGCGGTTTGGAGTCAAATATGGTTCATGGACTTATTACGGAAATTTTAGAAAGACTTTCTAGGATTTGTTTCACTTCTTGTTTGCTTAAAGTTTTTCTTTTGGTTTGAGCAAAACAACTGTCCAATTGCCAACGACAATCTAAATCCGTGGGCGGCACAGTGGCTATTCCAGTTAGAAGGTTGTCTGTTTGAGGCTCGCCGGTGACCTGCCTGGAAGGAGTTTGCATGTTCTCCCTGTATTTGCGAGGGTTTCCACCGGGTACTCCAGTTTCCCCCACAATCCCAAAAACATGCAGGTCTTCCCAACACTGGCTTGCTCCTTGTTAATCACTCTTTCTTCAAAGTAGACTTTGATTTATAGGTAGCTGACTGCTGTAGTTTTGTAGCTGTTTGACCAGGATGTATTCCTTAACGTTCACTTCCTGTGTAGCTTGCATAACATGTCACGAACATAGAAAATGTGGTGTGTGTCTGTAGCACAGGTCACTTCATGACTACCTCTAATAAAAGCAGTTTTTGTAATAAAACAAATGTAGCTGTAGCTTTTATATCTTTATATCTTTTTATTCATTCTCTTCAGGTCAGAGAAAGCACGTGTGAGCACGTACACGGGCCATTCTGCATGTTAGCTGTGTCAGTTTGACTGACCTGTGTGTTTTTCAGTGAAGAACTAGTGCTGCAGGTCAGTTTCCACTATCAACACTACTGGATCTCTGGATCCCTCAGGCCATTAGTCTCACTTTCTCCCTCAGGACCATGTGGCCCTCAGGGGGAGGTGACAGACCAACATGTTCACAGCTTCTGAAGCACCATAAATATCTAACACACACAGATAGTTGGAAGCAGTGACACAAAACTACAGTTTTCATCAGATTTTTCTGAAGGTGAAGGATATAATGGTGAAAGGGTTGACCAATTGAAAAAAAGTAATGCTCCATCCATATATTTAACATTCAACAGAATAAGAGACAGAATTAAAAAAAAAATCTAGAAAATGAGTTCAAACAAAAGTATTGTACCCCCTATCCGTTTTTTTTTGGCTCTTAGGTGTCCTTGATAAGTAACTATGTCTTTTTATAGGCACATTTTTTTGTGTATTCATTGAGATCCTAATGCTGCTTTTCCGACGGATTTTAAGTAACTGTACTCACCTTGATATGGGTTAGCTTTTATTACCTCTGCCTTTAAGTTGGCACTAACTTCCAGCATAGGCTCTGAAGAGAATCTTTACTTAGATTTATAGCATGCCAGTGCATTTCCCCATCAAATACATACAAGTTGCATCAACACATTTTTTGTATCTTTGTGTAATTCTATGCCCCTTTTCTGGGAGCTCAAATTCTTCAGATTCTCCATCCCCCAACCACTAACCAGATTTTACACTCCTGGTCTATTTCTATATAGATATAATATACTTAATATAGACTTTGATAAAGTATGCAGGTGAACTGTGAAGCAAAAATGCACATAATACTTAATTCTGTTCCATTATACTTTAATACTTCTTATATAATACTTACTATTCTTATATAATACTAATACTTAATTGTACTATAATAATGATATTTGTATTGTTAAATAATTCCCGTTCAAGAAGAAAAACCTTATTTTTTATCTCATATCCCCCCTTTTGTTTTCAGGAAAAAAGAGACATCTGCTCCCACCATTTTAGAATTAGAGGAGAATTTTTCAGCAAATGTTTTGTAAAAACCTTTTAATGCTGCCAATACCACAGATTTTAGTAATTGCACTTAGCTTTCCAGAAACGTCCACCATTGGCTTTATTAGACATGCTACTCTTCTATGTCATTCTAGTTCCACTTAGTGACATCTGCTAATGTGACAGAAAAGTAGAACACTGATATAAACAACCAAGAGAAGATGAAGAAACGCTGAATGCGCACAACACAGACCAATGGCATGCTGTATATATGGTGGTTTATAACGCGCTTAGTTTAAAATATGGATGGATGCAATCACGGTTCTTTCTGACCAATCAGTGAGCTCAACAACTGACAAGTCACTGCTCATATGATGTGGAGTCAAGCTTTTCTTCCCAATCAGAGAATACTATCACCATGGCCTGACTTAGCCTGCCTTTAGAACCTCATCCAAATGGGAATGGTTGGTGGGCATGTAAAGTGAATTAGGCAAACAGTGGTACAGGAACCGAAGGCAATCTATAACTGAATCCCCCCAAAGTATGGGAATGGCTAAAAGGTGGAGTAGTTTGAACAATGACGTATGTTTTCTGGTTGGTTTGGTATTGTCATGCGTGGAGAGAGAGACAAAGGCACACAGAGGCACAGTTGCAAACCCAATGGGGCACATTACTAAACCGCTAGGAACTGGTTAAAAGAGGCAGGGACAGCCACACTCATAGACCTAGGCTTTAAAAGAGGAGACTATAGACTGAGGGAGACTAACCTGAGGGAGCAACATCCCTGTGGCATTGTTGCTCCGCCCTCTGCTCTGGTGACGCTCAGGCCTCCAGGCCAGAGGAACGAGATTCCGATTCCCAGGGCCAGACGGTGACACAAACAGCCCATGCTCGACAGCTTTTCCTTGGGAGGAGGCATTTTCAGCTGGGCACAGTGACTCAACAGGCCCATCGGCAATGCAGTCGGGTTGGGTTAAGTTGCGCCAATCAAGGCCTCTCAGGTGACTGGGGATTGCACAGATCTCTCCTCCTCGCTCAGGTGCAGTGCTGCTTGCTTTATGCACAGCATCAATGAGCAGCACCTGGCGACGCTAATTAACTGTGTCCCCCCTCACAGTATACATGTTGTATAATAAACGGTGATTATGTAACAAGGCCTGATAACTTCTGCCAAAACTCATTAATCAAAGGTCACTTAATGCTTTGAGCTGTGGACCATTTTAGGTTCACCCATCTTTTAGCCTCTTTCACAGTTGTTTTTGTTTCAGTTCATGACTGGGTTTCAGCCTCTTTAGTATAATGGTTGATCATACATGACAATAATCCCTGGCTTTAAAAATTCCCTGGAATTTCTAAAGATAAAATAAATAAAAAGTTACAACAAATATTGATTTGATTTTTAGATATTTTTAAATTCACTCACTTTGCATTTTGTATTTAAACAAAAACACACAATTAGCATACTTTTTAAAAGTATTATTTTATAATCTTAGCTTACAGCATCTTTTTCCACACCTGCCTAAAACTTTTCCTCTGTTAACGTTACTGTGTTGTTTCTCTGTCTGGCCATTAGAGGGCACTTGACTCTTTCACAATCCTCTTTACACAAAGGATGAGACTTGAGCTACCCTGTCTTATGACAAATCAAGTAGGATCAGAATGCGATCAATGCTGCACTAAGAACTCGGGTGTTAAATCTTATACAGAGACAGCGTAATACATAAAGGTTTGAATATTATAAGGCTTCTGATGAATTGGTCTTTGCTGCAGCGCTCAGACAGGGACAGTATTTCAACGTCTCTGCAGATCTGGCCATTAAAATCTCATTAGGAGAGAAAGAGGAGGGTGGAAGGAGATTCCCACTGTGCTGTCTTGTAACCAGTGTGTCTAGGGGCAATGTTTGCTCCCTGAGGCTTGGACGCTGTGACAGCTACTAATGCAAGCACTTCAACTGGATCAAAAATGTCACAAAGGTGTATAAAAGGCGGATTATTCAGTTATATCATCAAGCAGGTTGAGTGTGTTCTATCAATACTATCTCCTTTAATGGGACCATGTTATGCAAAATCGACTCATATTTCTACCATGCTAGTGTATTTCTGCATCAAATACATACATGAAGTTTCATTGGCTGCTCAAATCCTTCAGATTCTCCAACCCCTGACACAAAACAATGATCTCACCAAAACACATTGAAGCACATTCACAATTAGTTTTACAACAAATATTTTAAGCAACAAAGGAAAACATAGAAAATAATCTTGGTTTAATGGCTAAATATATTGAAACAATAAACAAGCCAAACAAATTAACGAAACAACCCAAACAAATTAATGCAATGGAATGGTCCACCGGAACATAAATGAAGCAGAAGTTCCTGGGGGACCCTTTTTACAGATGGACACTGCCTTTCCAGCATAGCAACCAGAGATCCTCTGCCCTCAGTTCGTAAGTTACTTCAACTCAAAAGAAACAAAAAGAAAGTATACTTTTTTCATAACTAAAGTAACTAGAATGTGTGCATCTACTTGTTTTACTAGTCTATTGAAATTACTGTAATTCATTAGTTTTTTTTCTGAAATTGTAATGTAGTGGGTAGATTTAAAAATGTACACAATCACTCGAGTAAATTTCTAGTTCTGTTTCTGTACTTTTACTGCAGTACTTTTCTTCAATCTGCCTTAACTACTTTTTTTTAATGATTATAGATTAAATAAAATAATTTTGAAAGAACAACTAGTTTATTTTCTTTTATCATTTCAATCGCCAGGAAAATAGTTACGTTTAAATATATAGCAGTTATTCTCTCTCGTGCGCCTCTTTTTCTGTCTTTCAACTGTTTTGCGCTCTCTATATCTGTCATTTTTTTGTCACTCTTTCTCTTATGTCACTCTTGCTTAGTTTTTTTCTCCTACTTTTATGATATCTTTCTCTCTTCCTTGCTATTTGCTCTCCATTTTTCTCTTTCTCCCTCACTTCTGTCTCTTTACTTTTGCTCTCTCTCATTCTCCTGTATTTTTATCTTTTATTTCACTTTCTCTCCTTTGGTTATTCCCTCCTCTGTTATTCTTCCAGCTTACTCTCTTTTAATGCTATCTAGCAGTCTTTCATCCTATCCGTCTTTCTTTCTTTCTTTCTTTCTTCCTTCCTTCCTTCCTTCCTTCCTTCCCTCTCCTCTATATCTAAGGTGAAACTATTATAATACTCACTTCACTTGAGTAGTTTTAGAAGAGCTTTCTTACTCGTATTTATACTTTTACTTTTCCTCTGATATTTCAGTATTCTTTACACCACTGACAGTATAATACATCATTGAAAATTCTATATTCATACGACAAAATATAAGCATTTTATACATAGTATAACCAGACTTAAAGGTATAACAAGTCTTAAAGTTTGAACATTTCATCCTGTTTATTATAAAAGTTTGCTTGATTTTTTTTAAGATACAGCATTATGTGTTCTAGCTGCCTGCTGAGATTTGCACTGAAGGAGCTGTGGTAGAATCTTGAGAACAGTAGAGAGGGTGGTAATGATGCATTTCCAGGACACCAAGAAAGAAGCTCATAATGCATTCTCTGATTTATATTAACATATTAATTTCAGTTAATATATTCTGACAGCATTGTTTACACCATTGATGTTGGTTTGTCTCACATTAAAATATTCTAAATTTTGAGCATTTCAGTCAAGGGTGGAAGTTGCATCGTGCAGTGGCAGATTCAAACCACAGTGACTTGTGTCATTCATGAGCTGGAATGCTAACTAGGTCGCTGGGGTCAGCTATTCTTTCTGCACGCTTCTTCAGGCATATCCTTCAGGAGACAAACGTGTGGGTAGCCTGCGGAGAGAGTGATAGTAAATTAATATACTGCATTAATGTGTGTCTAAGGCAGAATCTGTAGCAAAGCTGATAGTGGGGTAAATTAGGTCATTTCAAGCTTTGTGCTGCTGAGACGGAGTGCTGGGTAATCTAATAGACGGCTATAAAGGGATTTGGATGGTGTTTTGAATCTACACCGTACTGTAGCTACAATGAGAGGTGTGTTCTGCATACATAAACGAATGAATATGTGTTAGCTTGTTACTCTGAGGTACTCTGAGCTGTTGTGAAAGTGCTTCGGCTCTTTGGAAAAATGTTGTTGCTAAACCTAAAACTCAAAAAAGCGATCTAGGAATCTTTTCTATAGTTTTTCTTAGTGCTGTGTGACAAGTTTAATAATACTCATTTTTTAGCTGAGTGTTTTTAGCATATGTATGTATATATCTCATAATTATTACTTATTTCTATAATTGTTATTTACTTACAGTTTCTATAGATGTTCCATAGATGAGTATGTTCTGAGTGCCACCGTGCAGTCCCCAAATTAATCTGGATCTGTTCCTTCAACTGGAAAGCCCCTTATCTTAACATTCTTGTGTTGTTTGGTTTTTTGGGAGGGATCACCACAAAAAACATAATATTTTTAGTTAAAAAGTAGAAAATTAACTCCATTTATGAAAAAAGAATTTCACAAATGATAACTTTCAGTTATTATTTACACTGAACTTGACCATGTGCGACAGAAGAATTTTTTTTTTTTTAGAAAGGTAGTCAGACATTTTTTGCATCTGATCTTGTAATGTTCAACAGATTCCAACAAATGAAAAAATAAATAAATGAACAAACAGTATAGCTGTGTAAAGCAGTAGCTCACAGCAATCTGTAGTAGTAAAAGTGTAAATAAAAAATACAAAATTTACCCTTAAAAGAAGCGCTACCGTAATGGCGCTTAAAATAATTTACAGCGCTACTGTAAATTATTTAGTATCTAAGTATTTGTACATTATTTAGCAAATAATTATAATCCATCTCTGGCGAAAAAGTTTAGGTGTTTAGTTTTCTTCCTAAGTTGAGTTTCATTTGTCTTACAATTTTAATAAATATACATTTAAATAATGAAATTTATATAGTGAATACAAAGACCAATTCATCATACATGTAATATTCAAAAACATTATAAATGGAAACTTTTGAAAAAATCATATATTTGTTTTTAAAGCCAAATTCAAAGTTGCTTACACAAGCTAATGGGTTGTAGAACATCAACAAATGCATAAATGGACCTAAAACTAACCTCAGCATAAACTTAATGTATGGCTTTGTCTTACATTAGCAAGAACTTTATGATTGGTTAATGTTAGAAACTTTTTGCTTCTTTCAACAGCAATAGAATTGGCTTAAGTACACTTTAAATAAAAGAAAAGAGCAGATTATAGCGGGTTCAGTCCTTGAAAAGAGGTCTGCTTTTTTTTAAACAAATTGATGGAAGCTTCATTCAGTGTCTGTGTTTAAAGGATCAGATTATTATACAAATAATTAACAGCATACTAAAAATCAATGACAAAATAGTTTTTTTTTTTTCAAATAGGGTTCTCAATCACATGAAAGATGGTGGTGTCTCAATGTTTAGGTCTGTTTCCTCTCTGCTGGGAAGTTCATATAGTACAAACCAGCTACCGGTAAGTGTTGTTCACATGTTCACTTCAAAGTTTTCTGGGTTTCCCTTCACAGTTCAAGGAAAAGTTTCAATATTTCAGGATGCTTTAATATAATCTCTGACAAAAGTGTTGTCACTTGAGTAAAAAATTGACCTAAGGTGCCGCTGAAATATATTGCAATATATCAAGATTTGTACAAGAAATGGCTCATTTTAATCCCAACAGCTTTTGTAACAATGTTTCAGTGCAAATCAAAACAGTCTATTCTATTAGTCACATCTTGGTAAAGCCAATTTTTGCAAAGACATAAGTGTTGCCATCTGGGCTTCACCTGTGACTAGTGGATCAATTAGGTATCTGGTGTGTATAAAAAGAATCGCAGTGTACTAGACATTCACATCATCTAGTGCAACTAGAGCTCTGTGAACATGCAGAAGATTCACCCTGAGACTAAAGTGATGTTAATCAAGAGGCTGAAGACCAGATGCACTGTTGGTGTGGCAGACGCCTTTAATGTGTCTCACCATCAAATACAAGATCAGGCAGACCCCGCACACAACTGTTCGAGAGGACTGTTGGCTCAAAAATCACAGACCTGGTCCCTGAGTCAACCAGAACAGTTTGTCAGATTCTATCTCGTAATGGCCCCCATGGTTGAAAGCCAGCACAACCAAAGCAAATTGAAAACCTGTGTGTCATTCGCTAAGCCTGCTAAAAGGAAGGAAAAGTTGAAAAGGAAAAACATTACAATCACTGCAAACACTTCAGGAGGCCTACTGGACCCCACATATATGCAAGGTTCACTCGGAAACTGTGAAGTTTGGTGATGGAAAAATCATGCTCTGGGGTTAAATCCAGTATGGAGGTGTGCGAGGGATCTGCAGGGTGGAAAGCAACATCATTAGTCTAAAATGCCATGAAATCTTAGCTAGCAATTCTGCAACAGGTTGGTGCTCCATTGCATACTACCATCTTCACATCAAAGTTCCTCAAAGTGAATAAGATCAAGATGCTCCAGGATTGGGCAGCCCAGTCACCAGACATGAACTTCATTGAGGGTGTCTGGGGTAGGTTGAAAGAGGCAGCATGGAAGACGAAAGCAAAAAAAAAAAAAATGGATTAACTGTGGGAGAGCAGGGAAGACTGCTTTCTTTGCAATTCGCAAACCGCATGGATGCAGTCATTAAATCTCACAGAAGTCATACAAGATAATTAATTCGGATTTCACAACACCGCTACTTAACTTGATGACATTTATTTGCAGTACATTCGTTCAATTTCTGTATAGGTGACCAAAATTGTACCTACATTTGTCTCTTTGTTCTTTAGCAGTGACACAAATTTATTTCAGTGCATTAAACATCATTTGGGAGGGTTTTAGCTTTTCATAAGCTATGTGTAACACCAGTTGATTAATTAAATGTCAGGTTAATAGCATGTGTTTCAATAAAATAGACTTTTGTCAGGACTGCATACTGAGCTGTGTCCATTTCTGGCACTGATCCAGAATCCAGAAGTCTACCTTTATCTCAATTTAAAATTGACTTGCTTAAATATTGAACGTTTACATTTGTACCAGAACTAAACTGTTTCTCCCATGATCTCTTGTTGTCACATATGCTTCACATTGAGGACCTTGGCAGTGTTGGAGTGTATGTGTGGGAGGAAGAGTGTGTGATTTAGAATACTTGCGTTTAGCGCATGCTGGGTTTCCCCACCAGGCCCATGACAACATGCCACAAATCCCACAATCAACAATTACAAACAAACAAGATGAGACAGTCAGCCAGACTTTTTCGCAAGATGCCTGGCATGCTGTTTCCGTCCCAACTTTCTCGTGCTTTTCGGGATACAAGCTGTCCTTCGGTTTCTTTTCCCTCACTTCTGCAGTTTCCACAGTTGCCACATGATGTCACACACAAGTCAAACACAGGCGATACATAAAAGAACAAATATATTTAAGAAACACTGGTAGCTTCTTACATATCCAGCCATGACACTGCCTAAATCCAAGGCGCTTTGCAGGAAATCAAAGCTTAAATTAGTGCCTTCATATCTTCTGAAAGAGCTTTTTCTGACAGGAAATGGAATGACAATCTCTTTCCATTATGTTTTCTTGGTCACTTCAACATTATAAAAGCCTTCCAAGTATGTGGTCTTTGGTCAATCTGGTGTAGTAAAGTAAGTAAAAGGTGTCCACTGCAGCACATTTTAAGCTGTTTATCTAATACAAAGCTTTAGCAGCTCAACTGGCCTCTTCATGGGAGAATTTTCAAAGCCTCAGCACAAGAAACCATTTGTCTTCTGCTATAGAGCGGAAGGTGAAGTGGCCATTTTGTTTGTGTTCTTTAGTTTTCACAAGGCGCTTGAATTTTTTTGAGGGCGAAATGTTTACAAATACTAAAAATACAAAATAAACAACTATTACTAATAAAATAGAATACCAAAATTCGAAACAAATTTGGTTAGTTTTAGTTCCTATCGTCAGGAGTCACTCTGTTTAATGAGTAACCATGGCAAACGGTGGCGGACGCGATGATATCACTCCTCCCGCTGCAGGGGTACTCAATTAAAAGTTACAGAGGTCCCGTTATTAACGTCCTTCAAGTAAGAGGTCCGTACCAATGTTCAGCTTTTACTTGAGCCTTTCTTTGAGTACACATTTTCATAAATAAAGAAAAGGAGACCTTTAACAAAAATAAAAAAACCCCACAAACACAGCCGAATATCCCTGGTTTCTATTAAACTAGAGATTAAAGAGATTGAAAGAAGACAAAAGTAAAAAGTGTCTCATTTCAGAGAAAAAAACAAGTGCAAATAAAGCATTACCTGAACATTTTCATCTTATTAAAAAAGAAATTCAAGTAAAATTCACAATATTCAGAAAATAAAATGTAATATGGCTATTTAATTTTTGTATATTAATCAATGTTCAACAATTGGCTTGTTCCTCTCAGGCTGTGCAAGTAAATAATTTGCTAATAGTTATTTCTCTTTAATGTTGATATTTTCATACATCTGGCCTTTTTGTTTTCTCTTCAAGATTTTTTTTTGGTCATCAAAATAGACAAAATATGCTACGATACTCAGATTAGTTTATGTAAATGTGCACAAGAGGTCTTGATTAGACTAGCTAATATTTGTCTAAAATATTGAGATGTCACAATTGTGCCATTTTTAAGTGCATCGTGCATGTTTTTGTCCTCACAACACACTCAGGCAGATAATTTTTGTAGAGTAATCAGCAGCAGTGAAAACATCCTTTGAGAAAGTTGCCATTACCTAATAAACCAACACATTAATGCTAATTGCGCTCCCACTGATTCTTTGAGCAACAGAAAGCAGGCAAACACTGCAGGGCAGTAATGTGGAGTTAGATTAAGTGGGCTAAGAAATATCTCCCCAAACATTGTCTATTTATTTACTGTACATCATGGAAATAGAAATATAGTTTATTGGCAACTCAAGTGAGATAAGAAAGATTCGGAACACATTTCTTTGGTGCATCCTGTTTTGTGATGGCAAGTTGCAGCTAATCCTTATCAACTGTCCTTAAAGCAGAGCTGAGTTCCTGAAAATGAAAGGTAGAGAGGGCTTGAATATGAGAGCAAGAGAGAGAGAGGGAGCTGCAAGATCAGGATGGTTTCACTCAGTGGCTTTGATCCTTCCAACAAGAGATGTGTCCGATCAAAATAGGGATGTGCATACGTTTAATATGTTCAATTTCTCTCACTACTCTTACACCCTTAGTCCTTGGTTTCACGAGCTAAGAGGAAAGGCTGAAAACATAGCCCTATAAATCAGTTCTGAAGGACCAGCAAGGCATCACTTCTACTAGTTTTAATAATCCATGTGCAAGTATTCCTATGAACAAGCAATTTTTTAGGTGGTTTAAATTACTTTTGCTTTATTTTATATGTGAATAAATGAATAATTAGGTAAATTTGTGTTTTTTTATCAAAAGATAATTGGGACACCCCTTCATCTAACGTGAAAGTGCAAAATTTGCAATATGACTGAATTACTGCTGTCTAGTCATTATTTGGTACAATGTGCTATCACACAATAATAATTCGTTATTACAATATAAAATAACACGATTCTAGCACAAAAACCACACACTTCATGCTTTTTCATAAAAGTAAATTCTGTAGAATTAAAGTAGATTATGTCAACGGAGACAATTAAGCATGCATGACATAGAAACAATGGGTTTTCTTTAAATTGTTTATACTCATTGTGGTGTTTTACATGTGTGTGAGCGTTCGTCTCAGGGGTCACCAGTTCTCTAGAATTTACAGTTTGACCACCTGATCAGTCGTTTCAAGATAAGTTCCACATTTTTATGTGGTCTCACATGATCGGTGGATCACAAAGATGGGCGAGCACCAGGTGTGTTTATCTGTTCCCTCTGAATCTACGACACCCCTAGAAGGTGTCTTTTTTTAAAGAGTGCATCCTTCCAAGTGTATTTGTGTTTGTGCGTATGTGTGTTTGCAGGTTTGGTGTCTCATATAAGATTTGTTGGTCTTGAAATGCTTTTGGAATGCTCTATTGTTTCAAATTTATTATCAATATTAATTTCTAAAAGTAAAAATGTTCCTAGTTTATTTATTTAAAAACAATTTAATGTAACCATCCTTCAAAACCTTTTTTTTCTGGGCAGGTCTCTCTGGTGGCTGTGTTTTCACTTCTAGCACTTCTTGTTCTTCTTTATGCTTAAGATAATGACTCTGGATTTGAGTTTGGGGTCTTTTTCATCCTTCAAAATAAATTTGGGTTGAATTCTACACCCCCTGGGTGGTCTTTCTAAGCATTGAGACCGCCATTTATCCTGACCAAATCTCAAAAATGCAGCCCCAATCATTCAGTAAATCACCCCCATGTTTCACTGATACCCTGCTAGTGTACTGTTCTTCATATCTTCAGAGGTTATGCCCCTTTTGATGATAGTTCAAATCTAAAAATCTTGAAACCTAAGTGTGCTTAGACAATATTTTTCTGGGAGACACCTTGTTGATCCAAAATAAGTACAAGATGTCTTGTTGCTGTACCAAATCTTACCATGGCAGGAGCCTTTTTTTCTATAAAAATACTTATTCTTTATTTACTTAGTTTTTAAAACACAAAGGAGTTACAAAGTTTGAGCTTTGGGAGCCATGTTTACAGTGAATGCAGACTTTGTTTTAGCTAAATAGTTTTAATTTGTCTATAGCCCTTGTTTTGTCATAGACTGAACGAACACACTCATATACTCTGTGTGAACCCTTGCTTTTAATGTCTGCAGACAGGCGAAGGGATGGAGCATGCATTCACAGCGCTCAAGAGGATTTGCCTGTGTTCTTGAGAATAATTCCACTGAAAGCTCATTTTGGCTGTGTATGCCTCCTCTCCTCCTGTTGTTGGGGACAATAGGCTTGTGAACGCCTCTCTAATGGCTACATTCATTTCAGAGAGCCTCATTTGGCAGATTATTGATTGGCTTCCCAGAACAGAACAGAACAGCATGTGGAATGAACTAGTGACATGCCAGAACTTGAGCTCGCTAGATGTCTTATGCTGATAAATTGTTCTCATTAAGATTTAATAGCCGTTATATTAATATAACTATATACAGCTTTTTCTTTGTCAGTCATCTCAGATGAACTCACCATGGATGCTAAACAAAGCACACAAAGATATGGATGGCCTGTTATGTGACAGCTATAACAGCTTCAACATTTTCCACAGTGTTTAGGAGTGTGTTTATGGGAGTTTTTGGACCATTCAGTTAGACACTGTTGTAGAACGAGAAATCCTGGCTTGCATACTTGGTTGGAAAGATGCCCAAAGGTGTGATATCAGGACTGTGCTGGCGAATCAAGGCCTTCCTCAAACTTTTCCCACAAATGTAGGAGCATAGAATTGTCAAAAATATCTTTATAGGCATAAGCATTTAGAGTTCAAGTTACTGGTTTTGGTCATGTGATATTAATTTTGCAGCCTTTTATACAATATTAATGAATTAAACCACACACTGTAACCACAACACCACCGGGGCCTCATGTGCTAACATAGGGCCTCATGTGCTAACACTTGCATACATTTCTTACATAAAAAGCTTGAAATGTGCATACGCATAAAAAATTCAAATGTTCTATTATTCTCAGGATCCCATTAGGATAACTGGTAGAGCGCTCAACTCATTATGTTTTTTTTTTTTTTTTTCAGGTGGCTCAGAATTGAGACCCCTTTGGTATTTTTCCTAAGTGTAAGTCCATCTGACACATTCATGTCCATAAATATGGGCTGAAAATTAATCTTTACCAATCAAATTGACAGTGTATTGATACCATTTTAATAGTCACGATCACATGGTTTGCATCTGAATGACCGGTCCTTGGTCAGTACCAGAGCGATATATAAATTATATACATAATATATATTATATACCTACATAAACATTTGTTTTAGCCAGTTCAAACACTGGCTTTCAAAACTGGCTCTTTCTAGGAGGATGACCCCCTAAAATGGTGTTTCTGTGAGTGTACTTTAGTGTTATTACTGCGAATGATCTGATTACTCCAAAAATATTAGCAATTTAGTAAACTGCCTTTGCAGAAAACCTTCGTACATAACTCTTAATCCAAATGTAATCATCTGATTCATGCCTACACTAGGACCAAACAATAATTGTGTCTTCATGCAGCATAAACTATAATCTTTGTGATCGGTCAGTTTGGTAGTGGAGCGTTTCTGGAGAAATCCCATACGTTTTTGAGTTAAACGGTTATATTTCTGCACTTTTTTTGAGCACAAACATTGGAAGATGGCAGGCAATTTAATATCTAGTACAAAAAAATCCAAGCATTGGTCAAGAAGTCACCAAATGGTGAAAGATCAACACTGTGACGCATTATTTATTCACAACATTCATGGAATGATATGGCAGGCAGGCTGTACATGTAGACTTGATGGAGAAATATCAATTGAGCTTTAAGCTTCAGACATTAAACATTGTCTTCAAAACTAAAAATGTCAGTGGACATTTATCTGATGATAATGCAGTGAGGGAATCTAGGGGACAACTTAAGCTTAACAACATGCCAGGTTATCAGGCTCATGGATTCACTGTTATTAAGTTTTGCTTCCTCGAATTGCTTCCTCTTAATAACCTCGAGCCTACTCAACATACCCGGGTTACCCATTTTCATTTAGTGATGGGTAACTTCTTCTTGTTCTCTTGTGAAAATCACCTTTTTGCTTGTGCTTCATCTATACATAAAAACGGCACAATACACAAAAAAGGCTTGTATTGTTTAATATAGATAATCAGGTTTTATTAGAACAGCAGACGGCATTTCAAAGCTTTCGTTATCTGTGTGGTGACACCAGTGGTTTGGAATCTATTGACCTAAGTTTTCAGCAGGTTGTAACTCTAATAATATATCTGAGAAGATGCTGGGAGTTCATTAGGACATTTTTGAGGAGCTCTTTCAACTATCACACTCTTCAGACTGAATGAGGGAACATGCCTTCCTGTGCAATGACACATCTAGTGGAAGCAGAAAGGAACTTTTTCTTTTTTCTTTTGTACTGTGATTGCACTGGTGTTTATCTGTTACTTGAAAATTACTTCTTGATTATCTTACATGCAGTTCCTTCACATGTCTCAGGAAATGTGACGGTAAACTAAACACAATCTTATTTTGATTAACACATAAAGATTTACACATAAACAGTGTTTTGAAAACTATTAACAAAGCTGATTGTCTGTCTGTCTGACCATTCAACCGTCTGTCCATTCATCCGTTCATGATGAAAAGCCAATAGTAACTCAAACTAGATTTTAAAGTTTGCACGCAAACTTCGATGTTGGCTTGCGTTGGTGCCGTTAATACCCATTTTTTAAAATGTTGTCAGTTCCGCAACAATAACATAATCCAACCCCCATGTCTCTATGATTCTCATAAGCTGAGATAGGTACATGCAAAATTGGTTGCTATGGTAACCAGTCTGGTTGCTATGGAGGGGTCGGTGACCTAACACATTGTTCCCCATGTCAATACATCAACCCCCATGTCTCTATGACTTTCCAAAGCTGAGATAGAGCTGCGCCATATTGGTTGCTATGGTAACCAGTTTGGTTGCTATGGAGGCGTCGCTGACCTAATATATTGCTCCCCATATCTATACGGGTAAAATACAGCAACCCCCATCTCTCTATGATTTTCCTAAGCTGAGATAGACATGCCATATTGGTTGCTATGGTAACCAGTCTGGTTGCTATGGAGGTGTCATTAACATAATATAATGTTTCAGCTGTCAGTATGGGTGCAGCTTACCAGCCCCCAAGTCTCTAGCATTTTCCTAAGCTAAGATAGAGATGTGGCAATATAGTTGCTATGGTAAACAATTTGGTTGCTATGGAGGAGTTAGTGACATCATGTTGTAATCTACTTTCCATTTAGACTAATATAAAGCAACCCCCATGTCTCTACTGTGTTCCGTTTAGAAGATATTTGACATTGAAAGTTATGTCAAAAAGTGGGTGTGGCTTAATTAATTTATGTTAATTCACAAGAAATGATTGGCTGGATAAGTGATTTTCTTCCTTAATGCTCGTATGACTTTCCAGTGTCAATCAATTACAGAAGCTCTTTTACAATAGGATCTATGGGGTTCATGCTCCATTCATTTCAATGGGCCATTGAAAGTCTATGAGACACCTTTGACCTACTTATTTGAAATCAGCTTGCACCTGGAGTTATCAACTGCCAGATTTTCAAACGAGTCAGCTGACTCAACTGTCAGATTTTCAAACGATGGCAAATCTGCTGGAGAAAATCCGATTTCCATGCCTCAAACAAATAAAGATTATAGAAGAACCGTAAGACATATCGAAATGATTCTTTCTTTGTAAGAAGCAGAAGACCCTAACGAAGAGAATGCTGTAATTTTTGTGAAGTTGTGATTAGAAATAAAAAAATTATGGCGAGCTACAAATAGCCTTCATTTGATTCTGTGCAACTGCTCATTTCAGAGAAATCCATACCCTCAAACAAATAAGGATTACGAAAGAATGACCAGAGGTATTGAAATATTTCTTTTACTGTTAGAATCCCAAGATTTTAAGGAAGAGAATGGTGTAAATTTTGTGAAGCTGTGATAAAGTTTGAATGATTTATGGCGAGTTAAAAATAGCCTGCGATTGAGATTTTAAACAGAATCCACCTGAATTTTTGAATGGAGGTGAATGGAGCAATTATGTGCACTCCTTGTGGTTTAGGCCACCTGGAGTAAAAACCGTGTGTTTTTTAAAAATGAAAACAGTACCAACTGAAAGAGGACAAAAATCTCTACCATTTAGGTATAAAATGTGTGTGTAAAGGTTAATTTTTAGTTGAGAAAACATTGCAAGCATCAACAAGACTGAGCTTGCTCAAATGTTAGAGTGAGCGATGACATCACCACTCTAGGGCCCCCATAGGGAATGACTTGGGCGATTTTTGGCCCGAAATTCGCGATTTTTACGGAAACCGCTGGTCAAATCGGTCCAAAAAGACATAGCAACAAACTACATAACAGCTGTGAGGTGTGTTGAAAGTTTCGTGACTGTAGCTCGAACGGGCTAGGAGGAGTTGACGGTAATTTTTTTTGTTCTAAGAAGAAGAAGAATAATAAGTTTAAGAGCAATAACAATATGTTGGCTTTGCAAGCCAACATAATAAGTTTAAGAGAGATAACAATATGTTGGCTTTGCAAGCCAACATAACTAGATTTTAAAGTTTGCACGCAAACTTCGATGTTGGCTTGCATTGGTACCGTTAATACCTTTTTTTTTTTAAATGTTGTCAATTCCGCAACAATAACATAATCCAACCCCCATGTCTCTATGATTCTCATAAGCTGAGATAGGTACATGCAAAATTGGTTGCTATGGTAACCAGTCTGGTTGCTATGGAGGGGTCAGTGACCTAACATATTGTTCCCCATGTCAACACGAGTAAAATACACCAACCCCCATGTCTCTATGACTTTCGTAAGCTGAGATAGAGATACGCCATATTGGTTGCTATGGTAACAGTGTGGTTGCTATGGAGGGGTCGCTGACCTAATATATTGTTCCCCATATGAATACGAGTAAATTACAGCAACCCCCATGTCTCTATGGTTTTCCTGAGCTGAGATAGATACATGCAAAATTGGTTGCTATGGTAACCAGTCTGGTTGCTATGGAGGGGTCAGTGACCTAACACATTGTTCTCCATGTCAATACATCAACCCCCATGTCTCTATGACTTTCCAAAGCTGAGATAGAGCTGCGCCATATTGGTTGCTATGGTAACCAGTTTGGCTGCTATGGAGGGGTCACTGACCTAATATATTGCTCCCCATACCTATACGGGTAAAATACAGCAACCCCCATCTCTCTATGATTTTCCTAAGCTGAGATAGAGACATGCCATATTGGTTGCTATGGTAAACAATTCGGTTGCTATGGAGGAGTTAGTGACATCATGTTGTAATCTACTTTCCATTTAGATTAATATAAAGCAACCCCCATGTCTCTACTGTGTTCCGTTTAGAAGATATTTGACATTGAAAGTTATGTCAAAAAGTGGGTGTGGCTTAATTAATTTATGTTAATTCACAAGCAATGATGGGCTGGATAAGTAATTTGCTTCCTTAATTCTCCTATGACTTTCCAGTGTCAATCAATTACAGAAGCTCTTTTACATTAGGATCTATGGGATTCATGCTCCATTCATTTCAATGAGCCATTGAAAGTCTATGAGACACCTTTGACCTACTTATTTGAAATCAGCTTGCACCTGGAGTTATCAACTGCCAGATTTTCAAACGAGTCAGCTGCAGCTGGAAAGTCAACTGTCAGATATTCAAACGATGGCAAATCTGCTGGAGAAAATCCGATTTCCATGCCTCAAACAAATAAAGATTATAGAAGAACCGTAAGACATATCGAAATGATTCTTTCTTTGTCAGAAGCAGAAGACCCTAACGAAGAGAATGCTGTAATTTTTGTGAAGGTGTGATTAGAAATAAAAAAATTATGGCGAGCTACAAATAGCCTTCATTTGATTCTGTGCAACTGCTCATTTTAGAGAAATCCATACCCTCAAACAAATAAACATTACGAAAGAATGAACAGAGGTATTGAAATATTTCTTTTACTGTTAGAATCCCAAGATTTTAAGGAAGAGAATGGTGTAATATTTGTGAAGCTGTGATAAAGTGTGAATGATTTATGGCGAGTTAAAAATAGCCTGCGATTGAGATTTTAAACAGAGTCCACCAGAATTTTTGAATGGAGGTGAATGGAGCAATTATGTGCACTCGTTGTGGTTTAGGCCACCTGGAGTAAAAACCGTGTTTTTTTTAAAAACGAAAACAGCACCAACTGAAAGAGGACAAAAATCTCTACCATTTAGATATAAAATGTGTGTGTAAAGGTAAATTTTTAGTTGAGAAAACAGTGCAAGTAGCAACAAGACTGAGCTTGCTCAAAGTTAGAGTGAGCGATGACATCACCACTCTAGGGCTCCCATAGGGAATGACTTGGGCGATTTTTGGGCCGAAATTCGCGATTTTTACCGAAACCGCTGATCAAATCGGTCCGAAGAGATATAGCAACAAACTACATAACAGCTTTGAGGTGTGTTGAGAGTTTCGTGGCTGTAGCTCGAACGGGCTAGGAGGAGTAGGGTTAAGAATTTTTGTCAGAAGAAAAGAGAAGAATAAGAAGAAGAAGAATAAGAAGAAGAAGAATAACTAGATTTTAAAGTTTGCACGCAAACTTCGATGTTGGCTTGCGTTGGTACCGTTAATACCTTTTTTTTTTAAATGTTGTCAATTCCGCAACAATAACATAATCCAACCCTCATGTCTCTATGATTCTCATAGGCTGAGATAGGTACATGCAAAATTGGTTGCTATGGTAACAAGTCTGGTTGCTATGGAGGGGTCAGTGACCTAACATATTGTTCCCCATGTCAACACGAGTAAAATACACCAACCCCCATGTCTATGAGACTTTCGTAAGCTGAGATAGAGATATGCCATATTGGTTGCTATGGTAACAGTGTGGTTGCTATGGAGGGGTCGCTGACCTAATATATTGTTCCCTATATGAATACGAGTAAATTACAGCAACCCCATGTCTCTATGATTTTCCTGAGCTGAGATAGGTACATGCAAAATTGGTTGCTATGGTAACCAGTCTGGTTGCTATGGAGAAGTCAGTGACCTAACACATTGTTCCCCATGTCAATACATCAACCCCCATGTCTCTATGACTTTCCAAAGCTGAGATAGAGCTGTGCCATATTGGTTGCTATGGTAACCAGTTTGGTTGCTATGGAGGGGTCGCTGACCTAATATATTGCTCCCCATATCTATACGGGTAAAATACAGCAACCCCATCTCTCTATGATTTTCCTAAGCTGAGATAGAGACATGCCATATTGGTTGCCATGGTAACCAGTCTGGTTGCCATGGAGGTGTCATTAACATAATATAATGTTTCAGCTGTCAGTATGGGTGAAGCTTACCAGCCCCCAAGTCTCTAGCATTTTTCTAAGCTAAGATAGAGATGTGGCAATATAGTTGCTATGGTAAACAATTTGGTTGCTATGGAGGAGTTAGTGACATCATGTTGTAATCTCCTTTCCATTTAGACTAATATAAAGCAACCCCCATGTCTCTACTGTGTTCCGTTTAGAAGATATTTGACATTGAAAGGTATGTCAAAAAGTGGGTGTGGCTTAATTAATTTATGTTAATTCACAAGCAATGATGGGCTGGATAAGTAATTTGCTTCCTTAATGCTTGTATGACTTTCCAGTGTCAATCAATTACAGAAGCTCTTTTACATTAGGATCTATGGGGTTCATGCTCCATTCATTTCAATGGGCCATTGAAAGTCAATGAGACACCTTTGACCTACTTATTTGAAATCAGCTGCACCTGCTGAAGTTATCAACTGCCAGATTTTCAAACGAGTCAGCTGCAGCTGGAAATTTAACTGTCAGATTTTCAAACGATGGCAAATCTGCTGGAGAAAATCCGATTTCCATGCCTCAAACAAATAAAGATTATAGAAGAACCGTAAGACATATCGAAATGATTCTTTTTTTGTCAGACGCAGAAGACCCTAACGAAGAGAATGCTGTAATTTTTGTTAAGGTGTGATTAGAAATAAAAAAGTTATGGCGAGCTACGAATAGCCTTCATTTGATTCTGTGCAACTGCTCATTTCAGAGAAATCCATACCCTCAAACAAATAAGGATTACGAAAGAATGACCAGAGTTATTGAAATATTTCTTTTACTGTTAGAATCCCAAGATTTTAGGGAAGAGAATGGTGTAAATGTTGTGAAGCTGTGATAAAGTGTGAATGATTTATGGCAAGTTAAAAATAGCCTGCGATTGAGATTTTAAACAGAATCCACCAGAATTTTGAATGGAGGTGAATGGAGCAATTATGTGCACTCGTTGTGGTTTAGGCCACCTGGAGTAAAAAACGTGTGTTTTTTTAAAACGAAAACAGCACCAACTGAAAGAGGACAAAAATCTCTATCATTTAGATATAAAATGTGTGTGTAAAGGTTAATTTTTAGTTGAGAAAACAGTGCAAGTAGCAACAAGACTGAGCTTGCTCGAAGTTAGAGTGGGCGATGACATCACCACTCTAGGGCCCCCATAGGGAATGACTTGAGCGATTTTTGGGCCGAAATTCGCGATTTTTACGGAAACCGCTGGTCAAATCGGTCCGATGAGATATAGCAACTCGAGTGGGAACAGCTTGGACGACCGCGGAAAGTTTCGTGGCTGTAGCTCGAACGGGCTAGGAGGAGTAGTGTTAAGAATTTTTGGAAGAAGAAAAGAGAAGAATAATAATAAGTTTAAGAGA
>SRMA01024372.1:0-74474 GCA_007224835.1 Danionella cerebrum
ATTATTGGGAAATGAATCATCTTTTATAAGAACAGCTGCTAGGAATGTTTCGGTATTGCCGAGGAGGGTCGCAATGGAGAGAATTTTCATATAGAACTAATAGAATGCCCCAGAGGTATTGACTTTCATAACCCATCTGGTTTAAAATAATTAGCGTCTTCATTAGAATTTTATGTGAGTCGTTCCACCAAATGGGTGCCATTTGCTTTGTTGTAACTTTCCAAATGTCTTTTTTAACTTGATTTCAAAATATATTCCAATGGCAAACGTACTTAAGTATTCCGCGTGGGTATTGGTCCATCCACTAACTTATTTAAATGTTTCAGTAGATTTATCATCAAAAGATTGTTGTTTTTTTCTCGGCACTAACAAAGAAAAAAAAGTTTTAGCACATGATTATAGGCCCAGGAAATTCTACAAAATTGGTTATTTACCAAATATGTGCATTTTTACATTAAATCTCTGAAATAATTTGAGTAAGAGGAGAGAATTCAAATGATGCTCAAAATAATCAAATATGAAAATAATTTTTTTAGCTCTTCCCATGGCTGTCTAAAGATCCAAATGATGCTACTACCTGTTGAAAAACGGACTTTTTGAAATTTCTCAGTTTTTCAGAAGGGGGATGGGTAACAGAAGTAAAAAGATGACAAAACATGTTTTTATCAAAGAAATTATAGATATTTGTGTAAATAAATGTATTTGAAACAAACATTATATGGATATAGAAATCAATGTAAACAAAGGGTTCATTTAAAAAAAAAAATTAACTCTTATAGTTTTGGTGAAGTGTAGCATCAGAGACTGGGGACAAGAAATAAATGCCATTTTTCTGTGTTTTATGTGGATTTAATCAATATTTTAAATGTTATCGCTTAAATTTTCAATCAAAATGCACGTCGTACACTTTGCTTAAAACTAAAATGTATTTATGAAGCAATTTTAATGCTTTTTTATACATATAAAGTCCCAGGGACAGAAGTGGCACCCAATGGCTGAGATATTTGAGAAAAAAAAAACTTTTTGATCATTCCTTTTACCCATCCCCCTCCTGAAAAACTGGGGAATTTCCATAAGTCAGTTTTTCACAGGAAGTTGCATCACTTGGATCTTGGGATATATATATCATATACATACACAAACGAATACACGCTCACAAGTGCATAGACATATATTTGACAAAAAAAAGATTTATTTATCATATATATATATATATAGTTATATATTCATTTATTTTTCAAATATGACTAGGAGCATAGATTTCATACATTTGTGGCCATGAAATGACCTGCACCATCTGAATTCAATTATGTGTACGGGTGAGAATACATATCATGTGTATCTTTTGATGCCTTTTATTGAAACAATCTTGTTTTCATGAAATGCGCGGGTGCTTATGAAGATCTTTTGAACTGCTTCCAACGATTGCTGGAAAAACAGAATCATCTGTTCTCCTCTTGTTCGAGCGCAGCCTATTGCTTAAATTACTCCCACTTGTATGTTTTTAGGCTTCAAGTCAAAAGGATGTGGCTTTTAAATCAATAATAATTTAGGCCGGTGAAAAGAAATCCCATCTTCCTCTATAACCGGAGCCTAAACTCATTTATTCGGTTGAAAGACGGGGACGGTCGTGGTTATTGTAGATATGCTGAATGCAATCTCGACGCTTCAAGAAGATGAGCCTCTGGAGATAGTTGCAGCTTCACGTTGCTTATATCTTATTCAGGAAAGCAAATTCAAAAATGCCTTCAGAACACATTTCCATTCATTTCTCCTGCGGCCATGTTTACAATGAAAGTGCTGTGCAAGCTCTCGTTGGGTCTCTGAGGGATTCGCTGAGTTTCTCTTCATGTTCATACAGCGAGACGTAGCATTCACACAAGACCCACGCATCAACAACGACAAACGCTTAGCTGTTAATGCAAATTCTGCATTCCGTGCAGTGGTTTAACATCTGAGACTTAATTGCTAGACGAATCTTCTTCCCTTCTCTGTTTTGCTGCGGTGGGATGCTTAGCATGGGCAATCATTTTCGCCGCCATTTGGGAGATGGACTAAATTTCCAATCCAATTTGCTTTATCTGCTCATTTGTTCGCCATTTTAACAATGTTTTGTTCGGGGACTTGCTGAAGAGATACAGGCTGAACTGTAGTAGTTTGTGATTAATGTGGCCTATCAAAGTGTTAATTGAAGCAAAATTGGACGCCGCAGCTCGTGTTTGGATTATCTGTTTGCAAAGAATCCGTTTCTTTAATTTAATCTTCTTTAATTGGAGTCTGAAGCGTTCCCAAATCCATCTGTTTGATTACAATTAATCAAAATTTTGCACGGCGTGTGAGTTAACAGAATCTTTGTGAGCTTCGTTTGAGGATCTGATAAACATCTGAAAGTTGACTGACTGACTTAAATGTGAGAGATTCTCTTGAACAGTTTTTCTTATCGTCTCCATCAAGAAACGGTTTTAAATTGTATTTCAAAAAAGTTTTAAATACAGATTTAAAGTCAAGTTAGACATCAAGAAACTTGATGGAAAGGATGAAAACTAGCGAATTTGTTTCAATATGAATAAAAAAGTCTATTATTGTGGAAGCCTCAGATATTCCTTTAATAAAAAAATAGTTTTAATCCAATTTTTGGTCGATCTTAAGACAAAAGACAAAGGAGTGTGACAAACAAAGGGTTAATGACCACACAACCCTTGGGTTTGGCTCTCCAAGCACTTTGTTTTTTAGCACCCACTCCCCCACTCTCTCCTCACCTTTGTGTTTTTTTCTCTTGTAGACAGAGCAGCTTCTAACTGTATCGTGTTTACATGTTTAAGTTAAATAAAGCCGCATTTCATGTTAAATCTTCTAAAAAGTCTTCTTACGTGATTTAGAACATATATCCAAAAATTTAGGAGTCGTTAAGGAAGTGTATATTTCTTAACTCTGACTACAGTTTGTGAAATTCCACGGATTTTTCTGAACTTATTCAATGTTGAAAAAGGGTGTTGATAACCTTCTTATCAGCCATTTTAACTCTGAGAACTTGTGAAAAGTAGCAGCTTTTTTTAATGGCGGAGGCGGGCTTTGTGCTCTTGAACGATTTGTTCCTACTGAAAGAATCTTTGATGTGACTCGTGTTAGAGAGGGAAAGCGCAACAATCTTATGGTTGTTCGAGTTTAGCTCGTTCTATTAAAATGAAAGGACTTGATGGACCTGAAACAACGAATTTTCCCGGTTTCCGGCAAATACTGCGTTGGTTAACATAACGGAGCGGTTATATGACAAAAACACAAAGGACTCGAGAAAATAGCTATCATTAATCAATTTGATTCGTTCAATTTTCCTTCCGACCCGACTCGTTAGCGTCAGAGAGAGGTAATGTGTGAACATAGGAGACTTAAGTTGACTTAAGTATTATTTTTTACTTACATTTTGTCTTATTTGTGGAGTGATTCATGTTAGGGGAGTGACACACAAGATTTTATTAGTATTTCACTAAAATGAACCAAATGACTTGAAAAAAGATTCATTTATTTTGCTCAAAGATTCGAGTCAGTAAAATCATCTGAACTTCCCATCACAAGTAGCTATGATCAAAAGAGGAATAAATATGTAATACTACAATCTCATTTAAAGATATAAAGAAAGATACGCCCCTCTGCTCTTTTAAATGGCTGTAAATTAGTCATACCAATCTGAGGCCATCCTGGTACTGATACTGTTACTGACGGATACTGATTCCTGGGACTGACGGGAAAGCGGAATTTTGCCATTTCGCAAAATTAGAGTCTTCTATTCATGTCATGAGTATATTTTATACTTGAGTATATGTCAAGTATATTTTCTTCCTTTGTCTTTTGAATGCTTTGAATGAGTTATAAATATCTCGAGATGATCCACTCCAAGCTCCTTTAAATCAAGTGTTTCCTGATTTTTCTCAAACAGAGCTAATTTAACAGATTTGTTTGGTGCCATTTTCTCATCTTTTTGGCTTCCTCTTAGTCCTTGGTTTAGGGCAAGGAGAAATGAAGGGGTAAGTGAGAGAAATGGAACTCTACTACCAATAAAAGTGCTGAAGTGTACTCACCTTTCATCTTGACAAAACGTAAAACTTTACATACATTTGAATTTATGCATCACATTTAGTAAAAGAAGTGAAAAACAGACTCAAAAAGTATTAAACAGAGCCCTAACACACAATTCTGGTTTGCTGTTCTGTTTTTGGGGAAATTATGTTAAAAAAAAGTAAAAAGTGTAAGACCATAAAGCTTAATTCAAGTTGTATTAGAGTGTGTGATATCATCTGTCCACTAGAGGGCAGCACCAACGTTTGTGCACTCAGAGTATGTAGCGATGAATCTGCGTGAGGTAGATATATTTATATACTTTTAAAATATTGCTTTTGTTACTCAATAAAAATTTTACTGTCGTGCTCGTAGATCTTCGACAATATCTACCAGTAACGTCTAGGTTACTTGCGTAACCCCACGTTCCCTGAATAGGGAACGGAGACGTTAGTCGGGATTAGACCGACTGAATGGGAGCGAATCACCGTGAGAGCGACTGACGAACATATTAACGGGCAAATTAATTTGCAGGCGAAGGTGATTGATTAGCAATCAGCCGGGTATAAAGCCGGGCGTGCCTAAGCCTCAGTATGGAATTTTCCGAGGAGCTGGACCCACTTACCTCCCAGCTTACCTCAGATCCATGACTTCCAGGGCATGGCGAAGGGTAACGTCTCCGTTCCCTTTCAGTCGGTCCCGGAGACGTAAATCGGGATTAGACCGACTGAATGGGAGCCTCTGTAAAGGGCCATGCCCGAAGTCCTTCCAGACAGGCCGGCACTAAACACAAAAGAGGGGTTAGTAACAAGGCCGTGTACCTGAATGGGGAACTCCTTCTGCCCCTGCCCGGAACACTCATTGACGGGGAAGTCGTCCAACACTGAGAGCATATGCTGTACTTGGTTGATGCTGACGACCAGAAGGAGGCACCCCTCGACCCGCAGGGAGGAGTGGCGGAGATCGCGTCGAGGCCGAAGGGCTACCAGCGGGTCATCGCTCTGCAAGAGAAAATCGGCAGAGACGGAAGTCATCGTTACGCGCCAAAGCAAGGGGAGTAACGGAACGGGTTCATACTAGCCACCTGAAGGGGGAGCTGTATAAGAACATAGAAAGGGAGCGCCAGAGAGGGACTCCCAGATCTGTACCCTAGTTCTGCGGGGACCAGGCCGGAGCAAAGCCACCACACGGAACCTGGCAGCGCTGACTGCTCCGCTCAGTCAGATGCCGAAGGGGGGAGGATGGGAGAGCCACCCAAAGGGGGAGCTCTAGAAAGGTGTACTTCTCCCGATGACGAGGAGAGTACTGCAAGCTTACACCTGCCCCGTCCCCTAAGGGTGACTGCCACCACTCAGGACCGCAGAGGGAACAGAGCCTACATCAAGGTTGTAGAACCTGATGAATGTATTAGGTGTAGACCAGCCCGCAGCTCTACATATGTCGGAGAGTGAGGCCCCTCTAGCCAACGCCTACGAGGCAGCGATGCCGCGAGTGGAGTGGGCCCTCAGATGGAGAGGGCAGGGAACCTCACACACCTCATAAGCAAGGCGAATGGCCTCCACTAGCCAGTGGGCAAGCCGCTGCTTGGAGACCGCGGAACCCTTACGCTGGCCTCCGAAACATATGAAGAGCTGCTGGGAGCTGCGAAGCTCCCCGGTTCTGTCCAAGTAGATCCGAAGAGCTCGCACAGGACATAACGAACCCTGGGCTGGTTCTGCCTCCTCCCGGGGCAGAGCTTGCAGGGTCACCACCTGGTCCCCGAAGGGGACGGATGGGACCTTGGGGATGAATCCGGGCCTGGGTCTGATGGTAACCAGAGAATCGCCAGGTCCGAATTCCAGGCAGGATTCGTCGGCGGACAGTGCCTGGAGATCTCCCACCCTCTTAATTGAGGCCAAGGCAAGCAGGAGTGCAGTCTTTAGTGAGAGGACACGCAACTCCGCCGAGTGCAAGGGCTCAAAGGGAGACTTCCGCAGCCCAGACAGGGCGACGGAGAGGTCCCAAGAGGGAACAGAGGGGTGTCTAGGCGGCCTGATACGCCTAGCTCCCTTGAGAAATCTCACCGTCAGTTCGTGGCTGCCCACTGATTTCCCTTCGACCCGAAGGTGAAAGGCAGAAATAGCGGCGGCGTAGACCTTGAGGGACGAAGGGGACAGCCCCCGATCGAACCTCTCCTGGAGAAAGGTCAACACTACTCTGATGGGGCACGACCCGGGGTCTTCCTGGCGGGAAGAGCACCACTCGACGAACCGACCCCATTTACCAGCGTAGCATGCTCGAGTAGAGGGTGCTAGCGCGTGGTCCAAAGTTCTCACCACGGAGGGTGGTAGAGGCTCGGGGTCCACCGCGGACAGATATGCCATACGTGTAGGGCCCAGAGATCTGGCCGAGGGTGCCTGTATCCCCCCCCCCCTGAGTCAGGAGGTCTGGACTCAGAGGGATCGGCCAGGGGGGGGCTGTCACGAGCGCGACGAGGTCTGGGAACCACGCTCTGTTCGGCCAAAAGGGGGCGATCAGAAGCAGTTCGTGCTCGTCCTCCCTGACCTTGCACAGTAACTGTGCTAGAAGGCTCACTGGGGGAAACGCATATAAGCGTTTGTTCCTGGGCCAGCAGTGTGCCAGCGCGTCTGTCCCGAGAGGAGCCAGGGACAGGGAGTAGAAAAGCCGGCAATGGGTGTTCTGGCGGGAGGCAAACAGATCTATGTGTGCCTCGCCGAAGGTGTCCCATATCTGCTGAACAGCCCGAGGATGGAGTCGCCATTCTCCTGCCGTGGGGTGGAACCTGGACAGCGAATCCGCGACCCGGTTGCACTCTCCGGGGATATAACAGGCTTTGAGCGACAAAAGTCTGCTCTGACTCCAGAGGAGCAGTCGCTGGGCGAGGTAGTGCAGAGCACGGGAGCGCACACCGCCCTGGCGGTTGATGTACGCTACTACCGCAGTGCTGTCGGTCCTGACCAGCACGTGCCGCCCCCGAAGGAGCGGGCAGAAGCGCCGTAGCGCTAGAATGACTGCAACCAGCTCGAGACGGTTTATGTGCCAGCGAGAGCGTCTTCCGGTCCAGGCACCGGACTCTCGGTGGGAACCGCACACAGCGCCCCAACCGGTCTTGGAGGCATCGGTGGTGTCCACCACACGGTTGGGGTGGCTCGAAAGAGGCACCCCAGACCTCAGAAAGCACCCCGTCTTCCAGACCTTCAGGTAAGGGAGCGCGTCTGCCGTAGGCAGACGTAAGGCTCCCCGACGCCATGCCCAACTCGGAACTCATGAGAGAAGCCATAGCTGCAGTGGTCGCATATGCAGGAGCCCGAGTCGGATGACTGGGGCTGCGGCTGCCATATGCCCCAGGAGCCTCTGAAATAACTTCAGTCTGACCACTGGTCGAGAAGACACCGCGAAACGGGCGGTCAGCAAGGCCCTGGCGCGATCTACCGATAGTTGCGCCAGCATGCTCTCGGAGTTCAGCTCCATCCCGAGAAAAGAGATGGTCCTCACCGGAGTGAGGCGGCTCTTTTCCCAGTTGACCTTCAGACCCAAACGGTTTAAGTGCGAAAGCACCTTGCCCTGGTGTCGGATCAACTGGTCTCTGGACGAGGCTATGAGAAGCCAGTCGCCGAGGTAATCCAGGATCCGAATGCCTGCCCGGCGGAGCGGGGCTAGCGCGGCCCTGACAACCTTCGTAAAGGTGCGAGGGGATAGGGCAAGACCGAAGGGTAGGACCTTGTACTGGTAAGCATGGCCCTCGAAACAGAACCTTAGAAAGGGTCTGTGTCTCGGTACCACTTCTACCTGCAAGTACGCGTCCTTCAGGTCGATTGTTGCGAACCAATCTCCAGGACGGATGCACGGTAGAATGCAGCGGACCGCCAGCATCTTGAACCGGTACTTGGCCAGGTGCCGGTTTAGACGCCTCAGATCCAAGATTGGTCGCAGCCCGTCTGATTTCTTGGGGACCAGGAAGTATGGGCTGTAAAACCCTCGTTCCATATCGGCTGGGGGTACCGGCTCGACCGCACCTTTTGCTAAAAGGGCGTCGATCTCCTCTCGCAGGAATGAGGCGCCTGTTCGGGGAACAGGAGTGTGAAGCCCACCTCGAAACCTGGGGGCGGACACGAACTGAATCGTGTAGCCCTGCCGGATTGTCCGGACCACCCACTGTGAGACCCCGGGAAGCCTCCGCCAGGCTCCCAGGTAAGCTGACAGGGGTCGTGGTCGGGACGTGCCGATGGTCCCCATGGCGGGGCCGCCCGGAGGCTGACTTGTGGGCGGAATCACCAGGGGAGGACCCTGGGAGATGGTCAGATGAGGGCAGGGGTGGTGTGCCCCCGCGCTCTCTGCCATGGCCAGCGGGGCTCGGGCCCATGTCGGGGTCTTCGCCGGAGACCGAGGAAGAGGAACCCCAGACCGTCGGGCATGCGAGACCGCTATTCTCGGGAGGAAGTGAGTTCTATCTTTGACACAATGGGTGCCGCCGTCCCGGAGGACGGCCGCGAGGAGTGTGTGGTGGACTCCCCCCCCCCTGGGGGAGCTGGGTCGATGACCAGACCCAAAGACGAGCTCATTTCCTCCCGAGTCGCCAACCTCAGGGGCGCTTTTTCGTGGAAGCCCTCGTCTGCCGTCGAGAACCCTCTGAGGTTGACTGCGACTTTCGTCGTGTGGGGGTCTTCCTCGGACCAGAGGTCGAAGGATGAGACCGTGACGAGAGTCGCTCTCTTTGGCGTCGCACAGGCGGAGGAGCCCGCCGCTTCCGACGCGGGACCATGAGCTCACCCAGACCCTCCGCCTGTTTCCTGATCGTGGAGACCTTTGACGAAAAATCATCCACGGCGATGCCAAAGAGGCCATCTTGGGAGACAGGTGCATCCAGAAACCGGTTTCGGCCATCGGGAAGCATAGAGGCCTGCTCCAACCAAAGATGGCGCTCCTGTACCACAAGTGTGGCCATCGTGTGACCGATGTTCAGCGGTGCTGATTTTGTAGCACGAAGCGCAAAATCAGTGGCTGAACGTAAGTCCATTATGGACTGTTGGTCGCCACTACCCTGGTGCATGTCACGAGGACCTTGGCCTGAAAGACCTGAGGGGTCGCCATGGCATGCAGCGATGCAGCAGCTTGACCCGCAGCCGAATAAGCTTTCGCCATCAGGGCAGACGAAACTTTTCCGGCTTTGGAGGGCACACTCGGACGAGATCGCCAAGCGGCAGCATTGCCGGGGCACAAGTGCACCGCGACAGCCTGCTCCACCTGGGGAATCGAGGAGTATCCCCTAGCTGCTGCACCATCCAGAGCGGTGAAGGGGGAGGAGCCAGAAGCCCTGGCAGACAGGGGAGCCCGCCAGAATTTTGTAAGCTCCTCGTGCACCTCCGGGAAGAAAGGGACCGCAGGAGCGCGGGGGACGGTGCCCCGGCACTTACCTAGGAACCAGTCATCCAGCCGCGACGGCGCTGAGCTAGAGGGCGCAGGCACCTCAAGCCCAATTGCGACCGCGGCTCTGGAGAGCACCGCGTGAGCATCGAGCTCCGGCTCGGCCGAGACCCCGGAGGGTGGCAGCGCTGAGCCGGAAGAACTCGAAGATCGCGCCCCTTCCGATGCTGCGATGGATAGCAGATCGCCATCAGGATCACACGAGGGGCCGGGTAACGCCGAAGCGCTCTCCGACTCATTCGCGGACCAGACGGGGAGCACGCTCGGCATTTGGGGGTGGTGCGAGGAGTCACCTGACACCGCTCGACCCAAAACATCCGGGGAGAAAACAGCCGGCTCACTCCGGTTCGTAGGAGCGCCAAGAGCCGAAGCTCCGGCGTCCTCTTCCTCGAAGAAAGACCGTCTGTATCTCAGCGTGCGGCCCGGCAGAGCGCTGCAGTGCACACACTCTCGCCTCACAAACGCTGCGCAGGCGTGTTGGAAGCCCAAACACTCCACACAGCGCTCATTACCGTCTTTCGACGAGATAAATCCACCGCAGTTAGGAGTAATGCACGTTTTGCTCATCGTGTCGTGAAAAACGGACAGGATTTATGAGAAAACGGCTGAAACACTGGACAGGCTTGCCTGAGAGATCTTCGAGGTGCTGGCGTTTTGGTGGCGTGCTATTCTGGGCTAGCAGAGGTCAACACCAAGTATTGCCGAGAGGTAAGCAACCTACTGATCTTTCAAGCGAAAAGAGCGTCAAAGTTCAGGAGAGAGAGTCTCACTCAGTCAGCTCCGAAGGAAAATTGCATACTGAGGCTTAGGCACGCCCGGCTTTATACCCGGCTGATTGCTAATCAATCACCTTCGCCTGCAAATTAATTTGCCCGTTAATATGTTCGTCAGTCGCTCTCACGGTGATTCGCTCCCATTCAGTCGGTCTAATCCCGACTAACGTCTCCGGGACCGACTGAAAGGGAAACCCATTATACATATGTTTTTGTATTGCAATATATTTGTGTCACAAAAGATGATTTTAAAAGATGATTCTGGTTATAGATACAAATGGATGAGACAGTATAGCACATATATTGGTGTTCTTTTTTTAAATTGTAGTAAATCTTACAATTGTTTGTTTATGCCATTTTTAAATTTAAAAACCAATTAAAATTAAGACACTATGAAAACATGACTTTGACTTGAATGACACCGAAACCGTTAATTCCTGCCTATACGGTGTGATTCCAGATACGGCTACGACACAAAGATTAACTTGGGTTTTGACCTGCAATATCGCATTGCGTGATACAACATGAGCCTTCAGATTAGAGAGGTCACATGTGTGAGATTTTAGATCACTCAATATTAAGCAAATATACATTTTTAGGCCGTAAAAAGTTGATTAGACAGCATCCTGTTATAGTTCTCATGAGTTATATTATTTAATTTTAAAACAATGCTGTTATTTGTGTGGACTCATAACAGACATAGCCCCCGCCCACCCATTCGCAATTGGAGACTATGAAATTCTGCATTGTTCAGTAATAGTGTGACCACCCCATCAGATTTAGAAAAACTGTCAGATAAAGATATTAGCGAACACTTTCCTTGTTCTATGTTTAGAAACATAGCATTTTACCATCATAAGTGACCATAAACAAATATTACAAAAATGTTATAAAGGTCTGAATAAAATCACATTTTTACTCGTTGGTCCACACCCACAAGATTGTTCTTGTAAGAAAAAAGCAGCTTCCCACAGACGGCACAGGTAAAATCATCTCCTGTGATGCTACTGGAGTGGCATTGTGTAATTATGAGGAAGCTTCCAGGCAGGTCGGTCCCTTCCCCCTTTCCCGCACAGGGGAGAGATAATTACTGGACCTGCTTTTCAAGGGCAAACAGGGAAGTAGCATCTCCCACGATTGAGCCCTTCACATCCAGAGCGCAGAGATTTTCTTCCAGATCTCGCTGTTCTGCTCCTCTGTTCTCATTAATCCGCACATACACCATTCATCATCATTAGCATCTCGTTCAAGAGCTGATATCATCCTGTTCTAGTCCCCTTTCTGCCTCCCGAGTGCTGGATTAAATCACTCTCTAGAGAGACCTGAGGTAGATGATGGGCTCTGTACATTTTATAATGACTGCACATCACACAGTCAATCTATACACACACACACACACACACACGCGCACACGCACGCACACAGACACATATATATATATACAGTACAGGCATCTTGCTCTGCAACAAGCTCTGAGTACACAAACGCTAGTGCCACCCCCTAGAAGCTGGAAGACAATACACACTTATACACAGCAAACTAGAACCTGACGTTTTTGGCTTTATGGTCTTATAGCGTTTCATATGCCGTTTTAAATTCAGTTTTAATAATAGTTCATGAAACAGTTTCGTAAGCTTATCTCTTCATTTAAAGTACTTCAAATGTTTTATTTATTATTGCGATTTAGTGGAGTGATATCGAGGCATGCCTCATATCGAGAACGCTGTGTTAATAGCAGGTTGGGGTGCAGAAAGACACATTCCCTTTTCCTGCTTTGAATTTTGAAAGGGGCCATTCCTGCGTACCAAGAGGCCCTTATCCTTCCAATTCCCTCACCCTTCTCTCTCTCTCTCTCTCTTTTATCTGTAGCATCTTCAAGCTAATTAAAGTCTGCTATATCTTCTAAAGTCTTGCTTCCAGAGTCTTCCATAATGGGTATGATAAATAATTTCAATAGATACTCACCTAGTCTTTGGTTTGTACACAGAATTTGTATTTACGATGAGTTTTCATTTGAGGGGGTCGTGAATTTGAGTTTGTACTGTTCATTAATGTCCGTATGATGTTGCAGATTTGAATTAGTACATTTTGTGTCCCAAGTTCTGGAATTCCTCTCACAACTGGTCCCAACTTTAAGTGGATAACCTTTCATGGAGGTTGAAACGTAAAATGTAAATTGGGACTTCATCTGGGAGCCAGGAAAGCATGGTTGCGTTTTCTTTGACGTTTTCATCGTTTTAATAGGCCAAAATCTCGCTGTGTTTGTGTTGACAACTGATGCTGGCGGTAAATTGTGCACAGTGCGGGTGAGCAAGCGCTAAATAAATCAAGCAATTAGATTGGACGAGTGTTTTGAAAAGTTAAGACAGGAGCTCGGAGAAGAGGTGGTTATTTTAAGAAGTGGCGGTACTGAGTATTGGTGTGTAGCGGCCAACTTTAAGCTCTGCTTCTGGTGAATAAATACTTCCAAATGAGCAAAGTGAGTGAAATTTGAAATCTGTGAGACAGACTAAAGCTCAAGGTTTGTTCCAGAAAAGCAACAAATATGGATGAGCTTGAAAAGCTCTGGAAGAATGGGCTCTTGCTCCTCAGGAGACATGCTTGAGAACTACAGCAAATGACTTTTGAGAGTATCAGCATTAAAATTGGCAAATTATTATGAACTATATTATTAAAAAATGTTGTGTTTCAAGGGAAATGTTTCAAAGGGGGGTTAATTATTTAGTCTTCAACTATAAGTATCTCCTAATAACGATGTAGTGTATCATAATGATGACTTAACGTGAGCCTGGGGCACCAGCAGAAAACAAGTGGCATGGAACCCGTAATATTGTGTCCAAACATATTTCCACTGAACATAATGAAGGGTTTTCTAGTGGTCCCAGTTTGAACCAGCTACAAAAGGGGTGGAGCTTCGGCTAATTGGGTATTGAAGATGAATGAATCTAATAAAAAGGGTAAATTAGCCATTAAATAGTCAATAGCAGGTGCTGTTAGCTAGGGAATAATTACCAGGATAAATCAATACAGGGAAACACCGTAGCGTAGATGTAGATATATCTGCCTCAATTATTGTATAGTTTTAGTCTTTAGCCCAAAAACATTAATGCAAGATTGACAGAGAGCAATAATAAAAAGGGGATAGGCACCAAAATTTTAGAAATGACAGAAGTACTTGCCATAGTATTGTGAGCTTAGTCTAAGATAGAAACTGTGAAACTGTTGCCATGGTGATACTGTAGAAAATCACACAGCTTAACAGCCAATGAGATTGTAAAGCTTGAAATAGGAAACATTATATTGCATTTTATTAACAAAACTCGAGACATTATTCATTTATTAAATGAAACATGATTCAAATCCGTACTTAACACATAAACAAAAAAAAATGGTCATTGCTCACGAATGGAAGGATCATTTAATGGAATTACATCCCCTTCCTCTAATTACTTTGCCCTCTATTAGAATGAACTCTTTCAGCTCATTTATTAAGTGCTACCGTTTACTTAAATTAGTGCTATCATTTTCTCTTTCCTTGTTCCCTAAATAGATGCATCTCTAGCTGTCTGTAGCTTGTGGGACGGAATAATGGAATCACACAAGCTTTGGATGCTTTAATGGTTTTTCTATGCAGAAACAACACAAAGAGCATTTGCTGGATTAGGACAGATATATTGCATTGTGATGGATCAAAGAGACAGGATTGGGCAGTCACCCAGAGCAGACATTTTTAGGATCATTCCATGAATCTCATCACCTGAGAAACCTGACTTTTTAACTGCAAACGTTTCAGCAAGGATATAATTTGTGATTGTGTCTTTGAAAAATGCTTTTATTTGAATTATTTGGCTTTGTGGTTACATTATGCAAATAAAAAATGTATTTTTTACATTGAAAAACTTTGATAAACTACACCTCTACTGTTTAGATTAATTTAATTAAAGGAGTGTAGTAAATTACACTTTAAGAGTGTAATTTACACAGGGGGCACGGTACCTTCACTTTTAAACTTCCTGTTTGTGCTCCCCTTTTGTTGCTACAGATGATCTGTAAAATTAATTTGAAATCACAACAATGTAAATGATAGAAAATTATTTTTGTTTTGTTGAAAAAGCACTTTAATCACTTGATAAAAGTAAGTACCTGCAATGTCGCTTTTGACCGCTATTACAATTTGGCGCTAGAGAGTAATTTAAGGCTTGCATCACAGCAGAAGAAAAATGACACACGGGAAATGCAAAATAATTCTTAGGGGTATTGATAAATTCAATTAAAAGATTTTTAAGAGTGTAATATACCCTTTTAAACATGTCAAAACTTGTTATTAGGGGTGAAACGATTTGTCTAATGTAATTATTATTAAATTTAATTATTTTTAAAATTATTTAAAAAAACTTACACCTCTACTGTGTTCAGATTAGTTCAATTAAAGGACTTTATGAGTGTAACATCACAGGGTTAAGACATCTGTAAGATGAAGAAAGAGACATTTGTTCTTTTTTTTCTTTGTATTTTATTCTTAATTAAATTGTACATTATTCATCAGTTGGTTTAAGTGTGATTTTAATTGCTGGTAGATCTCAGCCTCCATTAACCAGTACTTTAAGAAGAAAGTGCTTACCCAGTGTCTCATGATGGCATCCGTGCCGACAGACAATACAGTATAGCATCTACCGATCTACGTATAGCTATCTATGTAGTAATTTTAGGCCTGTATCACAGAAGAAGAAGTTCTGCTTCACTGTTGCTGCAGATACTCGGTAAGAGCGAGAATAGCCTTTGAAATCTGGGAGAGACCTTGTTGATGCATTAATTTGTGCCGTATAGCTGTGCTCAATCTTGCCAATAACAACCGACTTCCTCTTGTTAGCAGAGTTTCCCACCAAGTTTTAAACCTCATACGCAGCTGTTTCTGTTTCAGTCCATGACTGGGTTTCAAACTATAACATGTTGGTTGATTATACACGTAAATATAATGCCAGTGTACCTATAACTATATCAGTCTTTTGCACAGTATTATTTAAGCACAAATAGGATTGTAGTCTATAATTTAACTACCGGTATATATGAATATCTACATAAAATGCCTCATTATTAAAGCTATGAATATCCAACACACATTTTAACATGTGTAGGATAAACAGATTGTTTTATTTTTAACATTATATTACATTATTCATAAAGTTGAGCTGATTTTACGCAATTCCAAGAAAAACGATTCATTCGTTGCTCTTTATAAAGACATTATTGTTTGAGCGGCAGAGGCTTTTGCACTGCTGCCAATCTGACAATGAGATTTGAATCTGTGGCGGAAGGAAGTATTTCCTCACGCAAATGAGCTTCATGTTATTCCGTGTTGTTTCAATTTAATCCTGACTCAAATCCATGCAATGGAAACAGTACAAGTCTATGAATATAATGTATTCATGTCTCAAAAAGAGGTTCACACTGTGTCTCATGTGAGGAAAATCAAGCTTCAAAAGCGTGAATGTAAAGCTGGAATTAAGTTAGCTCGGCAAGACACAAAGCCCCAGGTTTCTCACAAGTGAATTAAGAAAAGAAACATGTGCGGTCCTAAATGTCCTCAACGCTTAAAGGTGGTCCAAAAGTTATTTTTGTCATGTGGCTCAGCTGCTTGAAGCAGCAGGTAAAGCAGGTTAAGCTTTTTAGGGGAAAAGAGTAATGCAAGAGTCTCCCTCAAGAGACAAAGAGACACGAGGAGGGCACTGCAAATGAGAGAAGATCATTACTGTGGGAGCACAAAACACCACCATGGCTTTGCCTTTTGGTCTCCTGGTGTGAACGTGGGGACCAGGATGGCATCTGAACTGAGCTTTGATCCGTTCATTAAGGAGTTCACTGCGAAGGCTTTTTTTTATTACAAAGGATGTATAAAACGATGAAAATGGTTTGGCGAATGACGATGACCATGAATTAAAGTAATGTGCCATTTGCTGATTCATGAGATGAACGAATCACGTTGTCATTAAAGTCACTATAAAGCCTAATTGTAGAGATTGATGAAACAACCTTGGAGCTATTTATCATATTGCGTCATGCGCGTGGAAGTGAAAAGAAACAGTGATGCAAAAGCAATATGATTATCTCAGTTTTTCATTATTTAATAATCGATTCTACGGGAACTAAACTACCAGATTTCAATGCATCACACTATCCTTTACAGAACTTCTCAAGCAGGGCTGTGGCTGGCCAATTGGGTGCCCTATATGTATGATGGTAAATGTGCCAAGCACAATTTCACTAAATGCAATAGTTAATAAAAAAAAACAAAAACTAGTTGAGTATGGAATAATTCAGAAATGCCACAGTAAAATATTCCTATTATTTGGATTCTGACTGTTAATAATATGGAATTACGCATCACTAAGAGAAAAGGAGAAATGTAATTTCAAAATGTATCCAACACAAACATTTGGGAGTATGCCCAACGTTAAATGCGTTTTCCAAAAAAAAAAAGACAAGTTATGGATGGAATTCCTCAAAAATGCCACAGTAAAATATTCCTATGATTTGGATTCTCACGGTTAATAATATTTACTATTCTGATGTAGAGAGTTTTTGAGCACAATCAAAACCTAAAAATGTTCCCAACACACAATTTCACCCATTCCACTATTCATTCGAATTTCTATAAATCTACAATTTAAAAAATATTTTTAATAAAAAAAACCATATATGCGTATAACAATAGTAACAAAGCCATCTGATTGGGTGACTTTTCCGCTGGACTAGAAAATAAGAGTTTTCTGAGCTTTTTAAGATTATATTTTGGCTTTATTGTGACCAGAGAGGACAGTTTTTGAGACAGGAAACAGGTAGAGATAAGGGGGAAGGTTGGGGAAATGACGATGGGACACCCATAAATGTTCAACGCACCGTCCACTACACCTCCAAAGCTTTCTGAGCTTTTACGATCAGTCACATTTGATTTGTGAATTCCTATTGTTGTACTTCTATTGTTCCATCGGCTCCTATATATATCAAAAAATCATTAACAAAAATGTAAATGTGATTTGCATGCGCCATGTTTAGAAGGTTGACAACTCAAAATCTTGTTTTACAGCATCCAAACCCCCACAGACCTTATGCTCAGTTCATTCATCAGGCTTTACAGTCCTGGTTCTTGTCGCTTTAGTGCTGATATGCCTTTTGTAATGACTCTCTTTCAATTAAACAAAGCAGGGAACCGTGGGCTGAGAAGTGGTTGCTCTCACTTTAAAGCGATTTTCTTGACACGCATCATTATAAGTGGTCCATAAAAGACAAAGATCTTGATGACGTTCCTGTCAGAACAAAAATAATATTTCCGTTAGACATAATTTATGAGATATGAGAGTGGTTTGTGGGGTTAATTAGTGACAGGGATGAGCCATCGACTGTAGATGTGTAATTAAACCTCTCATTTATCGCAAACGACTACTCAATCTCACTTTCAGCGATTCATCATCACCACAATTAAATATCTTCGAAAATGTATGACCCTGAAGCGTTCAGACATGGGAGGCTAACGAAAAACATGCAAAAAGCTCCGTCTGTGCCTAGCCATGTTTAAAATTAATAGTATTCCGTGTGAGGTTTGTATTAAAACTTGGATGCATCACAACAAAAAGGCCTCGTCTTCAAGATGACATTGTGAATAATTCATAACCGTGTTCTTGACCCTGTACTTTTTCCACCGAACCGTCACAAATCTGTGCAGTCATTTATTGCCGTCGAAAATCTCCATGAATACATATCAAAACACAATCAACCAATTACTCTCTCGTCAAGGGCTTCGGGCTGTTTAAAATGCTCCCCCCGAAAAAACACTATGTGCCTGAAGAAGAGCAGAATGTAAAACGAGTGGCCATTAAAAATATCCAGCACCTCCAGCCAAGGACAGATCAAATATCTTTGAGTAATTCCAGGATTATTTTCCTGTCCTGAAGCCAAGTGAGCGCTCTAGGTGCTGTATGTCTAGCATGGAATTGACATACTCTGGATTCTGAACAGAATGCCATCTGGATTAACACCCACGAAATCCCCAGGTCTTCATTTCTGCCAATCACAAGCTTCCTCTCAGGTCTGTCAGGTGGGACACGAGACAATGTTGTTTGAAGGCTCCAAGATCATGAACAATGCAATGTTATGTTTTTTTTTAAATTCCATTGTCAATTCTGATTTTTAATCCCAAAAAAAAATCATGTTGATTGTAGAAAAAGTAAATGAACCCTGGCATTAAAAAAACTAATTGGAGTCTCAAAGATAATACGAGATGTGGAGGTGTGGACTACAGCAACTTTGACGGATAAAAATCCGTAAATTAAAGTACAGATGTTGGTGTGGGCCAACCCCACGAGCTTTAGTTTCCAACTAAATAAATAATATCCCGGTATTTTTTAACTGTATTAATGTGAGAAGTCTACTACTCTAGCAGGAAATGTATAAAAAAAATCTGCAATAAAAGCGATAAAATACAACAAAAACCAAATGTTATCCTGGAAATGAATTACAAAAGTCCTCAGAAAATGATGATAAATCAGGAAGCTTTTTATTGTTTTCAAACATGTCTAAAAATAAAAAAAAAAGATTTAGTTAATGACCCCAAAAACTACTACTCTAGCAGGAAATGTATAAAAAAAATCTGAAATAAAAGCGATAAAATACAACAAAAACCAAATGTTATCCTGGAAATGAATTACAAAAGTCCTCAGAAAATGATGATAAATCAGGAAGCTTTTTATTGTTTTCAAACATGTCTAAAAATAAAAAAAAAAGATTTAGTTAATGACCTCACAAAAGCACTGGAGTCTCAAAGATAATACGCGGTGTGGAGGTGTGGACTGCAGCAACTTTGACGGATAAAAACCCGTCAATTTTCTAAAGTTTGATCGTTACAAGTACAGATGTTGGTGTGGGCCAACCCCACAAGCTTTAGGTTCCAAAAAAAAAAAATAATAATAAAAATAATAATAATAATAATACCCCAGTATTTTTTTTGGGTTGTATTACGTTCTTTATATTTTTTTTATATAATGTGTAGTATTAATGTGAGAAGTCTACTACTCTAGCAGGAAATGTATAAAAAAAATCTGAAATAAAAGCGATAAAATACAACAAAAACCAAATGTTATCCTAGAAATGTATTCCAAAAGTCCTCAGAAAATGATGATAAATCAGGAAGCTTTCCATTGTTTTCAAACGTGTCTAAAAATACCAAAGGTTTAGTTAATAACCTCAAAAACGCTAATTGATTCAAAATCCAACTTTTTAATATTTGCTCTATGCAAAGTAAAACTGTTGATGTGGGTCATCAACTTTTTGAAGGCCTGAATTGTTGATTATTTAAAGTTATTTTGCAGAATTTTGAAAGTCATCAGTCAACAGTTCTTCAACTGGAGAATGTTGCTACTCTAGCAAGATGTGGGCACCCAGTTACACTGAGGGCAGTAGGTTCAAAGAAAAAGAAAAATCACTATTTTTTTTACTATATTGCGTTCTTTAAAAATGTTTTTTTGCAATAATTAGACTTTATGTGTAGAGTATCGTGCTCCAACAATTAGGTTAAATGATGATAGAGGAGAACTGAGAAGATTATTTTTTTCTATTAATTTGTACTCAATTCATTTCAAAATATGAAATGCAGATTTTCTCTAAACTCCTCTTTTGATTGGAGTGATTAGTTTTATGCAACTTCCAACCAAAATTGTGTTGTATTTGTACTTAAATTAGAGTCATTTTATCGATTCTTTTCATTCATCACCACCACTTTATTTTCTTCTGGCTACCAAAAAGCCAAAATGGCTATAAATTAGCTGGCAACTATTATTTTAATTATTATATTTAAATCTTGAAAATGCATTTAAAGTTATGCATCGAATAACGATTTATAGAAATCTAAATCAAATCAATATTTGGCGTCACTACTATTTGTTTTCAAATCATCACAAATTCAAATTACAGACAGTTTTACGATCATTTGATTATACCAAACAGATGTTTAGGTTGAAATGAAGTCATGATCTGAAACAGAAACAGCTGTGTAGGAGGATCAACAAGGTCTCTCCCAGACAAAGATTTTAAAAGCAATCTAAATTTAATCGATACTTGGTGTCACCACCTTCAGCCTTGAAACCATCAACAAATCTTATAGATACCCTTGCACAATTTTGTAGAATTATAGTCAGGTGAACGTTCCTTTTATTATACCAAATATATGTTTAGGTTGAAATGCAGTCATGATCTGAAACAGAAACAGCTGTGCAAGAAGATAAAAACTGGGAAACAGTCAACATCTGCAACCAAGATGAACCAACGTATTTTTGTCATGGCAAGACAGAGCACAGCAACAAGACACAAGGTAGTTATACTGCACCAACAAGACCTCTCCCAGTCAAAGATATTAAAGCAGACGCATCAAGCTGATTACCCATCAAAATCGAAAGATGTCCAGCAGTGCCATCAGCTCAGACCTGGCAAATGTATAACATTGGTCCTCCAGGGATTGATATTGACACCTCTGCTATGACAAACATGTGCTACTTACATGCCGTGCATGTGCGAGGTGTGAAACCAGCTTAATGAGTGTAATCACCAGTAAGTATAGCTTGAAATATTTCTTACACAAGCTTGGACTGCAGCAAACAGCATTCCTCAACTCTGAATTGATATGGATATGAATATCTTCTAAATGCTTGCAGTGTTAGCATTAGCATGATGCAATATGATATTTTTCACTGGAGTTAATGACGTACTGTGCCATAAACATGCACTTGTCTAATTGCTGGTGATACTATAGCCTGACCTTGCTCAGCCTGGTATTGGAGATGTTCATCGTTAGCAATTGACGGATTTGTGTTGTTTCCAGATGGCCGGTAAAAGACTGCGCTCTTGTAAATGCAAATAAACCTCGAGAGTAGCATCTAACTTATATCAAAGTCACTTTAGATCAGGGGTTGGCAACCTTTTTTACTCAAATTGCCATTTGGGACCACCCCCAACGAAAAGAAAGCACCCGGAACCACAACCATGACATCATTATATATATTATGCAAGTATATATTATGCTATGTACAAAAATCTATTGCATTTATGAAAATGAAATCAACGATCTGCTGCAGTGAACACAGAATTTTATTTCTGCATGTAACAAAAGCATTTTACACTTGATTGATGCTTAATTTCAAATAAAATACCTGGGGTCTATTTGAGTCCTCGTATTTAAGAAATAAAAATCCAAACACACTAAACAAAAAATGCAAACAGCCCTCAGTCACCTGTCCTCTTATTTATGAGATACAAATCCAAACTTATCCAAATATTATCCACCAGCACTGAACGAACAATGCAAACCCAAAAAAATGCACAGTCTGCTTCTGTCCCATCGCGTTTACTGGAGTGTGCAGCCAGTTGTATTAAGTTGACTTCACTTAATATATAGTTATGTATTTATGTCACTTTTATATTTCACATACACGCATGGAAAATAATAACCAATTAAAATATTTATTTTACCTGGTTGATGTGAATTTTGTCAGGATTTATCCATCATTTACCTTTCAGACATGGCTAAAAAAAATCATGCTGGTAGTGAGCTGGAAAAACGCCGGCTGCCAGACGTGAGGGGCGCCAGGAATTCGAATGTCGCACATCGGCGGATATGACGCATATTTTGGGCGGTAAAAATACTAAAAACGTTTAATTTTAATGTTACAAGTTTACCATAATCTTCAAATTCAGAGTTATATTTTAAAATGAACAAACTAAAATAACATTTAATTTTTATAAAATACTCATTATTTTCCAAAGTCACGGGGAGCCACAACAGAAGGATGAAAGAGCCACATGTGGCTCCGGAGCCATTGGTTGCTGACCTATGCTTTAGATAGATGGGAAAGCACTAGTTTGCATAAATTTAAACCATTGGAAAGTTGCACGTTACAAAGCATTCTTCATTTACTCAAAACTGATGTGATCAAAGCACAGAGGTTGTTCATTTCCGGATTGTATTGGAAGTATTGGAAGTGTAGCTTCCACAAGCAAAGATCCACACTTTCCTAACAAGACTACAGTGGTGCCCCGAGATAGGAATGGTTCGCGTTACGAAATATTACAGATATGAAAGGTCTCGCGAGAAATGTTTTGCTTCGAGATACGAATTTTTTTTTTAGATTCGAACAATAACAAACATTTCTGCTCTATTATCCGCTTGTTAAGCCTGATGTCGCGCTAGCTCCATTCTCCCATTGCAAAAAGTGCAGAAAGATTACCAATAATGTACTATAACAAATGTTAGAGTCAAGGTGTCGTAAAAGAAATAACGTTTATAACATGGAAAGTGCTGTTCTGTAGTGCAACTTAGAGAAACCCTGTGACGCGCTCTCTCCAGAACGCTCAGTACTGTCTGCGCTTGTGCTTGAAACCGTGTTGGTGTTCGTAAATCGTGAAATATCTCGAGAAAGATAACTTTCATACGTAGTGCTGTAATGTCTTCTGTCACCTGTTCCACCTCCTCCTCCGACACGTCACTTCTCTCAAGGTAAGGTTTCACATTTGTGTTACATATTTTACGTGTGTTTTATTATCATTTATTACATTAACAATATGTAGATTTAAGGATTGAAGAAACGTTATTTGATTTTCTTTATCAACTTATACCGCTGAGTCGTTGCACGGATTAGGTGTTTTACATATAAAACTTGCTTCGAGATACGAAATGTTCGACATATCTTTTTATAGGCAAATAAAATTTAGTACAGACTTAAATACTTAAATATAAGTAATATGGGTCATGTTTCAAACTTGACGGAAAGTCGTTATTTTGCATAAATTACAAAATCCAGCTGTTATATCTCAAAGCACATGGGATGTTAAATTGAGAAGCTTTTTTGACTTTGTGCGCATGGCGGTCATTGAAAAACTAAATTATAAAGAAGTAGTAATAGCTCTGCCATACAATGTCCAATTGGCATCAAACTTGGCAGACGGGTTAAAATACCATGCCTGAACACATCTCCGTAGCAACCTAAAGTAACAGTTATAGCACCACCAGGTGGTGACAATAAATGCACCATGCAATGTAATTTTTACATTTGTGATAAGAAAATTTTCTAATACAAAAATAATCATTCTCATTCATAGCGCCACCTGGGGATCTGACGATATATTTTTTGTGTGTGTGCGTGTGTTTTTTTTTATCAGAAATGTTAACCAAATGTTAACAGACTAAAGCACCTGAGGTGCGAGAGCCCTTTGTTCGCTGCTTGCAGCTTGAATTATGATTTGTTGTTTATTCTCACATTGATTTAGGGCCAAGTGAGGATTCCCTAAATTGCTACCAGGTTAAAAACCCACACCACATAAACAATGACACCACCAGATTTAGGGCTTGTTTGGTCCATTTAACCAACTGCAGTGCCATATAATGGACAAATGGGTAAAGGCCTGGGTTTTTCGAGTTTGTATTTAGATGATGTCTTTATTCTCTTAACATTTTGTTCAACTGTGTGAAGTTTAAATTAAATTAAACTCCATTAAACCTGTTACAGTTAATCCTAATTCGTAAAAATGTAGTAAAAGTAATGGATGCCCTCATTTTATTCTTCCCTTCATCATTTCAATGAAACAGGAAATCACTGCAGTTCTTGTTCGTGGAGCATCAGGGTTAATAGGCCTTTTGTAATGACTTTTTTGATGAGGATAGTGGGCTGAAAAGTGATTGCTCTCACTTAAAAGAGATCTGCTCCACATACACCATTATTATGAGTCCATAAAAGGGATTCAAACTGAGATCACTGTCACATCTGAACAAAAATAATATTTCCGATGGCTATATAATCTATGGGATCTGAGTCATAATGGTTTTGTGGGGTTAAAAAGACAAACATTCGACTGAAGATGTGTAATTAAGTTTAAGTGCAAACGCCCATTCAATGATTTTCATCCACATAATTAGACTAACTTTCAAAAGATCCATAGTTTTAAGCCGATTTTGAAATTGAATAGAGCTAGACATACACTACGCACAGGAAATGCTGTTCAATAAGGGGAGGGAACCAAACAGTAGGCATCATAATTAAGTATAATAGCGAATTATTAATAACCCCGTGCTGACATTATGTTTTTATTACAAAAGTAAGCACACGGCCAATAGAAACAAATAGCCATGTGCTCCCATTCTTGAAGACACAGACTCACCAACCACGTGTAAAAAAACTAGACGCACGAGGGCAGTAAACCCCAGAATGAGAAAGCAAACTGAGATACAGGATCTTGTGCAAGAAGACACATGCAAAGATAACTACCAAAGATAGCAAAGATGATTGTGGTGGGCTGAAAAGTTTCGTTCCACATATACCATTAGCATGAGTCCAAAAAAGGGATCGAAATGGTCAAATCCGAACAAAAATTATATTTCTGATGTGCATCATTTATGTTATATGAGTCATAATGGTTTGTGGGGCTATTAGCGACAAACATGAGCCTTCAACTGAGGATCTGTTTAAGTGCAAACGATCATTCAGTGATCTTCATCCACAAGTTTAAAATGACCCGTAGTTTTTAAAATGACCCGTAGTTTTTAGGCATATTTGAAGTAATACAAAAATAGCCAGACATACAGTATGCTCAGGGAATGTTGTTCAGTCTGGGGTTTTTAAAGGGATTTGCAATGAAGGGATCACAACAGCAGGCATCATCTTCAAGATCATAGTGAATAATTCATAACCACGCTGCTGACATTGTGTGTCTATCATAGGACTATTACAAAATTGTGCAGTCATTTACTGCTGCCAAAAATCTCAACACATGCATTTGTAAACAAGATTGGGCACTTTAGCCTCTAATCAAGGGCTCCAGGCTGTTTGTGTGCTCCACCAAATCCATGACTCACTCTGCTGGAGGAAGACATTGAACATGTCCACTTTTTCCTGCATACTAATAGCTTCAAAATCTTCCAAGAGGGATCTGGAGGTGCATGTCGCCTGGGCCATGACCATAGCTTGATGAATGATGAATTGATCAGCTACTATCGAGCATCAGAATTTCCCTTTTTAACAACAGCAGCATGAAAGAGAAAGATTGCGTTGATAAATGCATAAGCACAATGTGTCAAGGGGCTCGGTAGAGAAGTGGACGATGAAATTGTCTCGTGACATAGTTGATTACACCCAAACTGCTTGTCAGCAGTTTTTTGACGAGCTCTGCAACAAAGCTGTCAACTCCCACGAGAGGCTGAGAAGCATTGCTTTCATGGGGAGGACAAATCATTCATTCCTTTTGTCTAACAAAAGCAATTAATGTGAAGGTTATGCATTCTCAACAAATGCCACCATGCTGATGTTAGGTTCTGTGGTTGATTGGAGGTATGCCTTGATTGAACCGCAAAATCACAAAAATTAAATAAGCTCTTTATTTAATAAACCATAAAAAGGGAAAATGGAGAAAAAATAAACTCAGAGTTCAGCTAAATTATTTCAGGAGATCCAGACCAACTAAATCCAACATGGATGAATACACATCTTCGATTTATGAAAACCAATGTTTTCAAATGATCTCACAAAGTACAGAAACACAGCCTCAATATGTAGGGGTAATATTAATTTGAGGAATTATGAGGAAAATCAAGTGGGAGAGCACACGGCCAATTGAAACAAATAGCCATGTGCTCCTAGAAAAGTAGATGCAAAGACAATCAACCCCAGAACTAAATTGCAAACTTTCATATGCAACAAGACACATGGAAATATGTTTGACTTCTGACACCATCACTAGACTAAAAGTGACAGAAACCAGGCACAAGACTAGATCAGACGGACAGACGGGTGTTATATTGTCAGGACTCAAAAAGGTTATAAACATGACTAGAAATAGCTGAACCATGGGTGCTGATCATTTCTTCTGACACGAAACTGAATTTAGGTTCCTTCAGTCTAAAGAACCCTTCTTACTTTAATTCCCCAAAATTAATGGGTTTATTTTTTACAATGTTACAATTTTTTTTTTTAATATGGAAACAGAGAACACCCAATGATGTCAGAAAAGGCAACTGGAGTGGTGATAATGTTCACGTGGGTAGCAATTCGATGGAGAGATGTAAGAACTCAAAAGAGAACAGTGCAGACGAGGTGATCCAAGAAGGCTATGAGCTATCATGGAGAGTCGGGTGTGTGAACCGTAGAGCAATGCCTTTTCATTCTCTTATATGCATTGGATTGTGGAACTGTTTTTTGTGCTGTTACATGTCACGTTTTCATGTTAAAAAAAGGTTTTCAAGGAACCTGAAAAGACGACTGGAATTGTGATTATGTTTAGGTGAGTAGTCAGAGTGGAGTAATTCAAAGGAGAGATTGGACTCAGCATTGTATGGTAACTCTTGTAGCCAACAATAGGCAAGTGCCAGGAAATAGAGAACCCTTGATGTCCTGGAGTAGATGGAGAGATGATAGAACCCAGAGAAAACAGTGCAGATGAGGAGATCCAAGAAGGCTATGGGCTATCATGGAGAGTCAGGGGGTGTGAACCATAGATCTAGCAAAAGAGGAGGTGCATGGACGAGTCTTTTAACAGAGGGAGATTGATTGGAGGAGTATTCTGATTGGGTGACAGATACTGGGGATGTGGGTTCCCTAACTGTAAAATTTTGATTATCTTTCTTGACATTCAGTAGCAACAACACCCCCTTGTGGTTTGTGGCGAATTAGGACTTCCATTTTCTTTAGCCAACAATATGTGGTCAGGAATCCTCAAATGTTTGAGCAGAGGTCTTGCAGTAGAACAACACGATCAGCCACAAAAACCAACCACACTACTTTCAACATCTGCCATCTTCTCAACAGAGGTCTGATAAATTCACACTCCTGTCAGCAAAATGAAAATGCAAATAAAGACATCATATTTTAAGTACTGACTGACAATCAGGCCTGTTCTAAAGTCAGCTAATCTGCTTCTAGGGAGTTGTTTGTTGTAAAGGAAAGCAGAGGCAGCTCCTGTCTTAATTAGATGGATAGACTTGAAGGCCGCACTGTTTTCCAGCTTTCTCCCCCACACAAACTCTTTCAATTACGCAAAATAAAGTCAGCTCTCTTGTCTGGAGGCACCGATCCAAATCCTGCAGAGGAACAACCTTGACCAGACGAACCCCTGATGTTCCAAAGTCTACAGAATTTTCAGGTTATTTTTGTTGATATATTTTGTCTGAGACAATAAATGAGTATGTTGCATGCTAAAGCTGCTTCATATAGCTACACTGTAAAAAGTGTCCATATATTTAACTGTAAAATACCGTAAAAATGAATCCTACTAAAAAAAAGCTGATTTCTATAAAATATGCATATAACCATAACCATGAGTTTTACAGAGCATGACCTTAAATTTAACAGTTAAAAACATAAAAATACAGTTTATTGCTGTAAATTTAACAATTTACAGTTTGATCTACACGAGTAGTTCCCAAGTACTTTTTTGCTATATCATTAATTTTTATCACGAAGGATTATATTTGCATACATTTTTTTGGCAGATTTGAAGAACTAATGCTAGAGTCATGGAAAGCGAGTTAACATTTTTTTTCACCTTGTCCTGTCCCACTCAAAAGCCATCACATGGGAGAGTATATGCTTTGCTGAGTTGGACAGTTTTATTTTCTCCAGGGGAGTAAAACACCTGGTGTGGTGTTTTCTCCTCTGGATTGGGACATTGAACGTATGTAAATATTAATTAGTTGTGGTTCCCGCGAGTTTACATCAGTTGTGTCAGGACAAGACGGCTTTAGACTGAAAGGGGGAGTGGATAAAGGGTTGGGGAAGGTTCACAAGTGAAAAAGAAAGAAAGGAAGAGCAAAAGAGAAAAGAAAGAAAAAAAAAGAAATAATAATAATAAAAATAGAAGAAAAAAAAATCAGTAAATGAATAAAAATTATCATTATTTTATTAATATTCAGCATCCTGCAAAAGACGGAAGTGATACTGTAAAAAAGAATGCTTACAGAAATAAAAATAATCATTATTTTTGCAATTTATTTTTGAAAATCGAGTTTAATCTGCAAATAATCAATATTTGGCTTCAATTCTTGAATCCAAGTCAGGGTACTTAGTGTATTGGTGGATTGATCCATCAAATATAAGAAACAGGGGCTAAAGAAAATCAATGTAGCATTTAGATTGAAACCTAGTTATGAACTGAAACAGAAACCACTGTTTAAGAGGTCAAAATGTGAAATCTATGGCATTTGTTTGCTTAAAGGGCTTGAAAGTGTCTACGGTTAACAGTGAAGTATGGTGGAGGTTCCGTAAATGGTTGGAGCTGCATTTCTCCAAATGGAGATTTGGCAGAGGTGTTCTCAATGCTGATAAAAGTTGGCAGATACTTATCCATTGTGAGACAACTATCTTCAGCATGAAGAAAAACAAGAAATACTGGAAGTGCAGTTTGACACCCAGTCATGAACTGAAACAGAAGTGTAAGAGAATGGGAAACTAGAAACTGCTATCAAGGCAAGATTCAGACAGATGAGGTTGTTAATGGCAATAGCCAACAGCAATAAGACACAAGTTAGTTATGCTGTATCAACAAGGTCTCTCCCAGGCCCAAGACTGGGCTTTCAAGATGCGATTTCAATCTCCTAATGAGCTTCTGTGGCAACAGTGAAGCATGGTGGAGGTTCCTTGAACATTTCGGGTGGCATTTCTGCAAATGGAGCTTGATAAAAACGGCAGTACGGCAGTGGGAGAATGACCCAGAGTGACCCCCACAGATCTCAACATCGTTGAATGTGTCTGAAATTACAGAAGGATGTGAGAAAGCAACATCAACAGAAGATCTGTTGTTGGTTCTTCACGATGTTTGGAACAATCAATCAGCAGAGTTCATTCAAGGGTCACACCAGATCTTGATTTGATCCAGATTTTCTTTTGTTCATTGGTGGAAATTCTAAAACTTTTTACATTTCTGAAAGCTTTCTTAGTTTACAGCCATTTCCACACACTCTTTTCTTTTAACAGAACCTTTCTTTTGCACTGATATGTAAACAAATATATAATAAACAGCTTTTCAGCGGGTAGTTGCATCACTTGGATCTTTAGAAGGCCACGGGAAGAGCAAAGATAAGTTCTCTCAACTTATTAATTACGTATTTGATGATTTTGCGAGGATATCTTGGAGCGTTATTTTAAAAATGCCATCTTGATACTCAATTTATTTTAGAGATTTATTATGTTTAGCGTAAAAATGCACGTAATTGCTAAATAAATTACATTTAAATTAAAGCCCTTTTACTTATACACAGATTAACAAGAGGGTTAGTAACAAGAAAAAAAGGCACCTATCTTTACATTATAAATGTAATAAAACATTTAACTAAGCTACTCACCAATACCCATTTGAAATACTTAAGTATGTTTGCTTAAGTAAGCTAAAAAATACATTTTGAAAAGTTACAGCAGGCAAATGGCACCAATTTGGCGGAACATCTCTCCAATTTCAACAATATAGCTGATGAAAAGATGAGAATAGTATTAAAACGGGGCCTCCTAGTTCATTTAAGGCCAAAAATGAGGCCTCCTTCTAGTTCATTCAAGGCCAAAGTAGGACTTTTAGAGCCCGTCATAAGTCTATTACAGCTTCCATTTGATCGCCTCTTGCAGAGTACAATCACATATTGAAATCATGTTTCATGCTCTGGGTTTCCTCATTTCTCTGGACACGCCTGTCACAGAAGATCCGTGAATTCAGCACGCCAGAAAATAACTGGCGAATGCTTGATGCAGTGCAGCGTTGGGTGGACAGAGAGCGGCGAGGATCATTTGCGTTTGAAAGCTCATTACCAGCTCTCAGCGGGGTGCATAACGGGGACACACAACCCATCTTCACCTTGCGAATGCCTCGCCGATATGAAAACCAACGTTTTCAAATGCTTGAGCACACACGCTGATTGAAATTGGGGTTGCGTTGAGCGCACAAAGATAAAAACGATTTCGCAAAAAGCCAAGGCTAATCTCAAAGTCGGTAGCTTTTGCGATTGCAAACATTGTAAAGTGAGAAAGAGCCATTTTAATATCTGGGTTCAGGTAAAAGGATTGAGAGCTGCTTGGTGCTTTTCAAGTTTCATTTTGGTAACAATATGTGAAATTTCATCACAAAAGCTTGCATTTCCAACATAACCAAAGGTATTGGTTACGTAACCAGCAAGGCGTGAGGATTAAATCTGCTTGATTCTATCACAAAGTGCAATGGATTACAGATTTCGCATCTTTAATAGTTGTACAAACATAAATAAGTGTACCCACTTTAAATAGTTTAATATGCGAACTCAATGAACAAACGAACAATCTGCAAACTTTTCACGAGACTGAGTTTAACCTCAGAACTATGAATTAAAGTTAGTAATGTTTACTCACCTTTACTGTGTAACAAAATGATTTCCTTTCTTGTGACATTTTTCTTCCATGGGGAGCCATTGCTGACAGCATGAAAAGAAAATTGAAAACTAAGCAGATAATAGAAAATAAAATAAGAATTTACAACAGAATCTCTAAGCTGAGCTGTATTTATTATTTTTATTTCCGAATTCAAGATTTTCCGGTACCAGTACGCCTTAATAAATACTGAACATTACATTACTGAAGAAGATAATTACAACATAGTTTAAAGTATTAGTCAGCCGGATTACTGCCTGAAAAATACACACCTTGAGATCATACAACTGCCAGCATTCTTAATGAATGATGACTTAAATGAATCAGTATAACAAAAGAATAGGAACATTACTGTCTGCTATGAAAAATAAAACAATACCAATAAATAAATAAATAAAATTATATTTAAAAATGCCATTTTGCAGCCATAACAGGAATTCTAGATATCTACTTCTTAAGATAATATAATTCAGACCAAGATTTTAAAATGTAATATATTGGGAAAAAAGGGTGGTTACAAACTTTTGGTTGGAAATTTATAGAAAATATGTAACTTTTGTTCTTTGATTGTAGCTTATGAAAAGTGTATGGACTATATTGAATTAGTACTTCATTAAATGAGATATTCAAAAATATCCGTAGATCTCAAAGCTTTGTCAGTGTCTGAGGATTCTAAAAGAGAAAAGTACTGAACGTTCAGATTTATATGCAAATAAGTCCCTTGATTATTAAGTTTAGTTGGTAACATCAGCTCATATTTTGTTGTAGCATTACAACAAAATTTTACACCAAAAAAAGTGTAAAAGAGTAAAAAAAGCGCTACCCCCATTTTACACTTCACCTAAGATAAAGGGGTGTCCCATTTCTTTTGTGAAGACGGTGATGGGATATTAAAGAGGTATTCACCCCTCCATTCCAAGTGATCTTAGGAGGCACACTCAAAAATAAGGGCTAAGGTGTCCATCCATGTGACCAAAGAGACCCAAAAATGTGAGTATATATAGGTCAGTAAAAGTAATTTTTTATGAAAAAAAATGTTTAGAAACAATATATGGCTGTGTGTGATATGTACCAAGGCTATATTTTTAATCTGTCTCCTTATCTTTCTAGGGTTACGAGGTAAGGGCAAGTGATCAAAATGGAGCTTGGTAATGCAATGCTACTGGTCTAATTGGATTCAATGATCTATGCTAAGCTATGCTAAAGGTGCCGTCGATTGAACATTTGATCCCTAAATGATTTGCATACACTTTAAACTATAATGCAACATTTCAAGACAAATCTAAGAACTTTAAAAGTCGATCAGTGTAGTTTCAATTACCTTTTTGATTCAGAAGTGAAAATTAAAAATCAAATATTGACAGCTGTATATCTTTTTTATTGTATTTAAAAACAGGGTTATCTTTGTTTCTCGTCATTTTATTATTTGTTATTTCGTTATGTTTTTTTCCTGAATGCCCCGGATGTAAACTAAACCACAGTTTTTGAACCACAGTGCTAAAGTCACTGCATCTCACATCACCAATGTTACGCCGTAATGAAGTTATGGATCACTACGCGCGTTTCTCAATTAAAAAAAAAGACAGCGAGGAAAAAACTGCAGTAAATTAACTAAAATACCTTATTTATTGCTCTACTCAACAACTCGAGAGCCTCAGACTCTCTTTATTTATGCATCTGTAACACAATTAGGCGGGGTGACACGTGTAGCTCTGCCCCGTAAACGCTCTGGCCCTGCCAATTATAGGAGGCAGTTTGCAGGTGGCAGTGTTATTATTTGATAGTAATAGAGTTTAGAAGAAGAAGAACGAGAAGGACATTAACACACTTGAAAACTAAAGCCGGCCAATCATTAGCCTGAAGGCTGTATGTTACACCCGCAACAGCTTCCTGGTCATCTGACCGAGCACCCTAACCCCACCCATTAATGCGTAACGTTGTCACAAACCGATAGAATTTATTCGTGTCACGCCTGGTCCAAATGTCACTCCTCCACGTATTCCAGTGTACACTGTGGTATAGTTGAAAAATTGCCAGAAAAAGTTTTTTTCTCAGTTTTTGGCGAGTTCCAAATGTGATTCCGATACGCAACCTCCTCTCACAATGTTGCGTTTCGAACTAAATCTTTGTATGCTCATTGCAGAACAACCGCAATTCGAGACTTTTGGTGATTTTTTTAATGGTGTAATTGTTAATAAAGGGACACATTTGTAACAAATAAATATTTAAAAACGTTAATACATCACAAAAACAATGATATCGGGTCAATTTTTCAATTTTCTACCCAGATTCCAAAATGTAATGAACGCAACGAACACGGTGCAAAGTTTCTATTGTAAACCGAATGTAATACAATCTCAAGACACATTTTTCCATAAAAGCACAGGATATTGAAACAATGGTCTAAAAATATAACCTTATTATTGTGCTAAAAGTATGTGGAGGCCACCCACGCTGTTTCTACAGGCAAATGTGTTGTTATAATTATTTTATATCTTCTAATTAGTGAGATATCAAACAGCTGCTCCTGTCTGTCCTCTATACTCTTAAATTGATAAAATTATTATAATGTAAAGAAGTAAAGTATCATTTCTATATTCATCTCCTCGTGTAAACTAACTCTAGCGTCTAGCATAGACGTTCAGAGGGAGGACATAGACACTAAATCTGCCTCCCCCCGTTTCTTCCTCCCGATGCCTTTGTCAACTGTGCTTTTGAGGGAAGAGGATGGATATTCGCAGGACTGTTGGCGTTTTATTTAATGTGGGAGCGACAGGCACACCTCTCTTCGGCGTCCTCGTCACGACGAACTGACTAAATATCCGTCCGGTACTTCGCGTTTAGTCTCAGAGAGCTGTCTGAGGATGCGCATCAATACCTTATTCATTCGTGTCTCCTCGGAGTCCGTCTTTGAATGTTTTCTTCCAAGGATGAATGGAGCTGCTTGGGGATATGCGACCTTTTTCGTGTGTTTTTAGGAAACTGGGAACGCTACGACACCCCTAAATATGAATTAAAACGTCTATGACGGGCGTCACGGGACGACTGCGCGAATCCATCGCGGCAAATGGTGATTTTTCTTTCTTTTGTTTTATATTTCCGTCATGTTCTCAGCTTTACATGTGGCAAGTATACCTAAGTATTTCTCTTGCGCTATTTTCGCGCCGCTTTGGATTCATTAACGCTCCGTGGTTGAAAAGAGGGATAACTTTGTCGCTGATTTGTACACGGACACGTCGGATCTGGCGTTTTTTTGGTTTCCAACTGAATAGCGAGTTGTGTTGCACTGCGGTAAATCAGAGGCGCGCGGTCGCCGACGGATGTCTTGCAAAGCTATCATAAATAAAATACATGTAGGCTATCTCTACATGGTGTAATGAGGGTTTGCTGCCAATGCATCTCTCCACAGGTGCTTGAACTGGTGCCAGTTTCGGTAAAAGAACTGGTCACCTGTCTGAATTCTAGAAGCGACGTTGCTTGAGCCCTTGCTGCTTTTCCCAAGGGAAAAACAAAATACCTCAGGCTTTTGTTAAACCTGCTAGAAGAAGTTTAGTTGTAAACAGTTTATAAAAACGCCTTGTAAAGCAGAATATGATACATAGACAGCGTACACTTCTTTGTTGAAATTAAGGTTTAGCTGGGAGTAGAGCTTTATTTTGAAATCGTTTCAGTTTCTTGGGTAACTTCAACTTTAAAGAGGTCGAAACAGACAACATCATACTTGGCAAGAAAATGCGTGGCAAACATTTGATCATACTTGATAACTGACATTGATTCTGCTCATCAAAATAATGTTCATTCTATATCAAAATATATTCATACGTATCTGAATCCTCAGAAATGAGGGTTGAGCTGATGGAACAATAGAAAACCTTGAATGTTTCAGAACAGTTTTGTTGGAGCACACTCTTGTAAATGCAAGCACGATGCTTCTGACTTTGGGTGTAGTTATTTTTTTTCCTTTTAGTAAAGTTCATTTTGGGCTGATGAGAATGGATTAATGCTACATGACCACACACATGACAAAATCGTTCAAAGATTTGCTTGAAGAGGGAGATTCAACCGTCAAAACAAACTCTGGAGCCCTTTGGTTGAGCTCAAAAATCGATGTATTCGTACATTTATGCATTTAGCGGGCACTTTTATCCAAAGCGACCCACAATTTAAGTAAAGAATGCAAATAGCTCAAATAGCGGCACTTTCCAGTGAGCTGAATCTAATATGATTGCTATTCTAGTTTTAAGGACACTTGCACGTAAGCTTGATGTAACAATATATAAATAATAAAAAAAGTTTATTTTAAATACTACGACCTGGTGGTAGAGTTGGAAGGTCAGTATGTTGTGCTACAACGAGACAAACAAGCACCGAAAAGATTTAAATTCATAAAAAGATTTCATTATTGTGATGAATGCGACGGGGTAAAGGTTTTTTTACCTCTGTGGAAGGAGCATGTGTCTCATTTGTGCGACGACTGTGGAGAGACACAGCGGCACAACGTAGAGAGACATTTCACAATGGGCCACACAAGCTACCAACTATCCACAGAGCAGCGCACTGAATGCCAGGCTTCCCAATAACTGAAAGAAACAGATACCAGATTTGCTGTCCAGTTCACGTTTAGTTCGATGCGTTTGTAAAATGTAAAAATTGGTCATGTTAAAATGTTAACAATGTAAAAAAAAATGATCTTAGCTCACTTTTTGTATTTATATGATTTATTATTTGTACATTGGAGGTTGTGATTCATATTTTTTTTTCAATTTAAAAAACACCTGCACTAAGACACTATATAAATATAAAGTGTTGCATGTTAATATTTATCTGTTTACTACCTTGTGAATTCATTATGGATATTCTTTGTGAGAAATAATTCACATGATCAGTGTCTTTGAAGAGATGAATATATGTAATTATTAACACATTCAGGAGAGGGTATCAAAGTGGTAGCCCTTTGAATTAATCAGTACCCAGGAAGTAGTTCTCAGTTTCAAAAAGGTTGGTGACCCCTGCTCTACGGACTAAGCCACGTGAAAGTAGATCTTAACCAACACATTTCCATGGTAGCTCAGGCAAATTGCATCTGAAATGTTCACCATTTATTGTTTCATACAAATGCTCATAGTAATCGAGGTCTAGTAACAAATGGACCACGTTGTCGTCTCTCAATCTGTGAGTGTTATCTCGTTTTGTCTTCCCATTGTTTACTTATCAATACAGTCCAGCGACACATCTGGATAAAGAATTGTTTGGATGCTCTCACAAGACTGGATTTATTTTAGGTTCAAGAGGTTCAGATAAGAGCAATCAGTGAGGTTGGCAAAAGACCCAAAGGGCAGGAAAACCAAATGTATCAGTTGTTATACGATGCCTAATGGTACCAAACTGAACCAATGGTAACATTTCCCAGTTTGGCTCCAACTTGATTGCGATGTACTTGCCAATGAGTTGACAGAACTTGGGGGAAACTATTCCAAATACGTAATAGACACATCACGTCCACCATTTAAGTCTCGTTAAGGTCTGAGCTTTCATTTTTGGGAAAACAAATTCTCTACCAATTAATAGAATTTTCTGCGCAAGACACTATGAATCTCCAAAATTACAGCGAAAGATTGTTGTTGAATATTCTGTCAGTGTACAACTGAAAATGGCATTTTTTTTAAAACAAGGCTCATACTGTTACATTTTCTTTCATTTTTAATTTCGTATACAAATCTTGAGATTCCTATAAGAAGACCTCTATGAATAGAAAAATGGTTCATGACTTCTTTAATATTCTTGGAAAATATAGTACTTTTCTGTTTCTTTGAGCATTAACAAATGTTAGTCTAGCATCTTTTTTTATACATGTTCTAAAAACTCACTCTAAGCTTGTTCTTTTCCAGCTGTGTCTTTGTCGATAGGATTAAATCGGACCGTATCATCTAAATGAAGTTACCCAGCCATGCAATGTTCCTGGAAGGCTGTTATTCTGCTTGCACTGGTGTCCATTGCAATTCAATACACAGCAATCAGAACTTTCACAGCCAAGCCTTTTCAAATTTGCCCTGTTCCTAACCCATTGAACTGTGGATTGGGACAGGATGTGGAGTCCTTCGATCGGATGTGTGATGAGTACCCATATTTTAATTACAATTCCTCCAAGAAGACCCAGATCCTCATCTTGGCGACCACCCGAAGCGGCTCTTCCTTTGTCGGACAGCTATTCAACCAGCACTCGGATGTGTTCTATCTATTTGAACCACTCTATCATATCCAAACGACCTTAATCCCTCACCTATCTCCCAGCAGATTTGCTGGTGATCGCAGAGTGATGCTGGGAGCCAGCCGTGACCTTCTTAGAAGCTTGTACAACTGTGACTTGTACTTCCTGGAGAGCTACATCAAACCACAACCGGCAAACCACACCACGGATAAAATCTTTAGACGAGGAGCTAGCAAGGCCCTTTGTTCAATGCCAGTTTGTGATGCCTTTAGCCCCAGCGATGCCATTATAGACGAAGGGGAGTGTGTTCGCAAATGTGCCTCTCTCAATTTGACCCTAGCTATCGAATCTTGTCGCGAAAGACGTTACGTGGCTATAAAAACAGTTCGTATCCCAGAAGTCAATGACCTGAAGGCACTTATCGAGGACCCTCGACTTAATCTGAAGGTTATACAGTTAGTAAGGGACCCACGTGGGATATTATCCTCAAGGATTGAGACTTTTCGAGACACGTATCGTCTTTGGAGGATTTGGAGAGCCACAGGCCGCAAACCCTACAACCTAGACTTGACTCAGCTCACGACAGTGTGTGACGACTTTCTGAACTCAGTCTCCACGGGGTTAAGCAGACCGCCTTGGCTTCGTGGACGGTACATGCTGGTGAGGTACGAGGACCTGGCCAGGAATCCCCTCCAAAAGACCAAGGAGGTTTACGAATTTCTTGGGCTTTCTTTTGGGAAAAGTGTGATGGCATGGATCCACAACAACACCAGAGGCAATAACGACGCATCAGCAAAGCATAAGTACGGCACACTGAGAGACTCCGCGGCCAACGCAGAGAGCTGGAGGTTGAAATTGTCTTTCGAAATAGTTGATTACGCTCAAACTGTTTGTCAGCACATTTTAGATGAGCTCGGTTACAAATCCGTCAACTCCCCAGAGGAGCTAAAAAACATGTCTGTCTCCCTCGTTGATGATAAAACCTTCATACCTTTTTTGTAACAAAGGTAATTAAGGGCGTGCACAACTATTTTTATACATTTATATCCTTGCCTTAATGTGATTCACATTTGCACTATGAACTTTTTACTTCGGCGGCACCCTCGCAGTCACCCTATGATTTTTCTGAACAGCACAAGAACCAAAACACTCAGCTGGAAAGAAATCTCGACATCGCTCTGATTGCTTTGAGAAAGTAATCATCTTTATTTATGTATTAGCGCTGAGCACCACACTGCTGACTTACGGAATTCTGAATGCTGGTCATTGCTTTGACAACAGTGAATGTGAACGTCACTCAAAGAACCAGAATTTTCTTGAGACTCTTAATTGTGGGACTGAAATGCTGTCATTTGCTACAGCGGTGCAATAAAGTGGTGAATGTCACGGTCAGACTATTTCTCAGGTTGTCTCTCACTGTAAAGTCTTGTCTGTCTCAGTTTTCGGGGTTTATTTGTGTGTTGGTTTTAGAAAAATGCCTAAATCATTGGTGCTGAATTTGGGGAAAGTGTTAAACTTATGTTTGCTTGACTTCGGGATGGTTATGGTGGATAACTAAGTTATAAAAACAAAAAATCTTTTCTTAATCCCTTGATTTTAAAGATGAAATGTATGGAGTCCAGAAAGTGGTGGTTTAATGTAATCTAGACATGTTCAAATGAAATGAAATGCATGACGTTTTGTCCTCATCACATCACTATTTTTCAATTATCCAATTTCTTCATTTAGATTTGTATTCAGTGTCCTTTTGGCTTGATGTATGTGGAAGAGGCTATTTTTGAAATCTTAATAAAAGTAGAGAATCATTGAAAAAAAATTGTAATCTCGTTCATATTTTGATTGGTTGATGTGAGGACAGTTGTGTTTTTGATTCCTGCTTCTGACACAGTGGCCTTAATTTCACCGTAATCCTGGATGGATTTACATAATCTAGATAAGCTGGATCCCAATTCAGGTTAATAATCCAGAATTATTTTTCTCAGTTGCTAACCCCCCTTTAGAATCATAAGATTTATTGTGGTTTCTAGGTACATGCACACATTTATGCAGAAAAAAAGATAAAATATCTTACTTAAATATATGAGTTTGAAACCCCAGTCTGCTTTGAAATTTTTGTCTGGGAGAGATCTAGTTGATGCAGTAGAACTACCACGTGTCTTGTTGCTGTGCTCAAATTCAGCGATTTCTCACTAAATGATAAGCCCTCTACATAGCTAGTAAGCATCTAGTATAGTTTACTGATCAAACTTCTGTCTTTAACCCTAGAAAATCCCCGATACCTATGAGAAATGGTTGTAGTTTGACCACCAAATATTCACTTCATTTAAAATTTTCTTTTGTTTGGATTTAGATTTTGGATTTTCACTTTGGATTACATATTTTTTTGTACGTATATATTACTTATAGTTATTACTATATAAATACACAAATATTACATACCTACACATATATACAGAGAGAGAGAGTATATGAGCTCGTTTATGTTTATTGACGCTCTTTGGCTGATTTAAAAATCTCCAAATTACAAAAAAAGGCAAGTTTACTTTCAATTACTAAAGGATGCACTAGCTGTCCACCAACTAATCTGTGAAATTGCCAATTTAACTACTTTATTGAAAGTCATTTAAACACATTTGATGAGTCAAGGAGGAATAAGAGCCTTTTAGAAGCTTTCGTGGTTTCAAAAGTTAGAGACAATGGAACTGTATGAAAAATCAAACCTGAAACTAACAGCGTTTTATTTTAGCATAAGCACTTTTACCCTTTCAGTCATGTATTTTCTCAAATATCAATGATAACTTAAACAGGTGAGTGTTGACATTTTTGCCCCTGGCTGTAAAATGCACAGCAAGCTTCCCTTTATGCACATTACTAACATGCAATATACGGTATAAGTGTCATGAGAAAAACATTCCCCGTAATCATGTCCCACAGACAATGCTCTCATAACATCATTCCAGATTCGAATTGCATTCCTCAAGGGACAACTTGCTTTATCTTGTGGTTCGAAACACAGCTAATCAAGTCTATCTGGAATTCACGAGATGAAGTGTGCATTCGTGCCACTCTCGTAGTGAAGAGTTTTGTGATCCACTGCAGTAAACAGAGCATTTCAAAGCAACATTATCACCATGCAACCACTGAAGTAATGTTTGTGTTCATCGAACTGTGTGTCTTCACGTAGAGTGACTAATGTACTGGTGAATTTGATCTCAACACGGCATTTATTAACTGTCATCTATAAATTATGCTAGTTCTCTTTGATTAGCTGTGCTGGAGTTCTAAGGTACCACTCCCAAATAGTTCACATATTTACCACAAAGGCATGCAGAGGTTTTAATAATTTTACCATCATTTCCTCATTGACATCAAAATCTGATTTAAAAAATGTTTGTATGTTTGATTCACACTGGCCACTTTATTAGGTACACCTGTCCAACTGCACGTTTGGACTCAAAATGCAACTCAATGCGTTTACGCGTGCAGACATGCTCAGGAGGATCTGCTGCAGCTCAAAGCGAGAATCAGAAAGAGGCTAAGGTCTGATTTGTCAAATCGCTTAGGATTTGGAAGTCTTGGGTTTACAGAGAAAGTTCAGAAAAAGAAAATATCCAGGGAACAGCTATTCTGTGGGGAGGACTGATTCGAGCTAATAGAAAGAAAACAATAACATGTTGAACCTTGAGGCGGATGTGCTACAGACAACACCTTGTGGCACTCCTTTCAGCTAAGGCTACACCTTGAACAGGCTCGTCAAAATTAGACAATAGAAGAATGGAATTCTCGATTTCAGCTGCGACATTTGGTTGGTAGGGTCAGAAGTTGGTGTCAACTGGAATCATCCTGCCTTGTATATCAAAGGTTCAGACTGGTGGTGGGGGTGTGATGGTGTAGGGGATATTTTACTGGCACACTTTGGGCCAATACCAATTGAGCATAGAATCAACACTACAGCTGACTATTGTTGCAGACATTTCCCATCCTTTTTTGACCAATCCCTGATCTCTTCTTCCAGCAAGATAGCGAGCCAGGTCATAAAGCCTGAATCATCTGGATTCTTCAACATGAAAATGCGTTCACTGTACTCAATTGGCCTCCACAGTCACCAGATCTCAATCCTTTGGGATGTGGTGGAACGAGATTCACATCATGGATGTGCAGCCGACAAATCTAACCTGGTACTTGCAAGGTGTACCTAATAAAGTGGCCATGAGTGTATTTAAATCATAATAATGCAAAACAAACCTATGAAGATACATCTTTCTGAGTCGTGACGCAAAGATTCGGTCTGACTAAAACAAATAATTGGAAAGGCTTTTGCATTTGAAATGGAATTGTGATGGATGATGACTGAAACGGATGGTTTAAGGCGGGTTGGGGCGGGAGACCCTGAAGTGTTTGCTTTGGGCTAGACATGAAAGCTAGATAAATATTAAATGTACATTTTAAAATAACAACCATGATGATGGATGGTACATTCAAGCAATGGAAGCGGAGCATAGCTTTGGAGTCTGGCATGAATAGGAATAAGAATCCATCTAATTATCTTTAAATGTGAATATTATCAAACATTAAATTCTCAAATTACAGCATACAATGCATCTCGATTAAAGTCTGGATGTTTACACTCACTTGGATTTGATCCACAATTTTTATATTTGGTCTTGAAGTAGACCCGAATTAAACCACGTACTAGTCATTAGATCAAACTAATTCCATATCTGGCCCAAATGTGCAGTAATCCTATTTAAACCTGATGTAAATCCAAATTTTGATTATAAATAATAATAAGAGAACTCATTCAGATTCTTGGACTCCTTCTTCGACCCTAAAAAACATAATAATAGAGACAGAAATGTAAGGAAAAAAAAATCTCTGGAGGTTTGAATGTGTTGGAGAATGAGGTCAAGAAACAAAATGTTGTATTTAAAGACGTACAGTTGTGCTCATACGTTTGCATACCCTGGCAACATTTGAGATGTCTTGGTCATTTTATCTTTGAATATATCATAATGTCAACCGCAACTTTCCAAATGACCCTGAGCAAAAGATTTACATTTAACATCAGTGACAGCTTGAAGTCTCTTGAGGTAGTTGTTGTTGAGGTTCTTTATCTTCTCTGTTGGTAAAGCACCCCATTCTTTTCAGCAAAAAGCCTCCAACTCTTGAGAATTCTTAAGATGTCTTGCATGAACTGCATGTTTGACCATATAAATTACCACTTTAAATTGCTTTTGTAGATCACACATCATGCTGAGAAAGCATGTTTTCTGAATGCGTACAGCAAAGAGAGCGATTCCCTGAGAGAACACAAGGGATAAGAAACAGCCCTGAGGACTTCCAGCCCACTTTAAGGTGGAGAAGCTGATTCAAGCATTTGAAGATTAAGCATGCAAAGAAAACAGATATCAAAAGAGCGCTTTTGACTAGTACCGCTTGTTGCAGAGAAAACAGGCGGAGCTTTGGTCAAGTGGGGAGGAGCTACACAGACAGCCAATGAGAAGAGTCTTTTTCGTTCAGATCCATTACGGAAATATTAGTCAATTAATTACTATCTTTAACTGAATTAAAAACACTGTCTGCACACATATAAAAACATACAGGACTGTGCCAAAGTTTTAGGCGGAAAAATGTCACCTCAACTTTTCCCTCCTAACCAGCATCAGTTTTTTTAAACATTAGCACAAAGTCAGGGATTTGGTAGGACTAAAGTCCACCAGGTGAATGATCCAACAATTATACCAAAGAGCAGTAAATAATAATACAGGTTGAAACCCAGTCATAAACTGAAACAGAAACAACTGTGTAGGAGGCTTAAAACTGTGGGGCAAACTGTGACATTAACCCTTAGAAGTCCCTGTCAAAATGTGCCAATCACACCGGCTATTTTGAATTAAGTAAAAATGACGCGACACACCTATCGTTTAGTTTTGATTTAAAATATAATGTAGGTTTCAGAAATGTTATTAGCTTTGAAGCATTTTGGTAATTTGAAAGGTAATTGAAATTAAAATGTGAGAAATTACAGAATTGTCTTTTGTTTCATTTTATTGATCCCAAATCTGTGTCATAAGTGCCACCTTGTGGTGAAAAGAAGGGAGTACAAGTAACCCTTGGAAGTACAATACCTGTGAAAAGGCTTCTGTTTAGGTTTAGTTAAGGTATTCCAAAGAAAAGAAAAGAAAAATATTAATTTTGTGCTAATGATTAAATTCATACTTATGCTAACCACTGTATTTCACTCATAAGGAGCTAATCAGTTTATACTTTTTCAAAAAGTGCCCCAGATGGAGGAGTTCAAGTATTTTGGGGTGTTGTTGACAGAGCGTGAGATGTGGTCATTGTTTCGGCCCGTCTGGTGAAGAGGGACTTGGTGTACGGGTTGATCTACGTTCCTGCTCTCACCTATGGTCATGACCGAAAAGACAATAGATCCTGGATGCAAGAGGTCGAAATGATTTTCCTCCGCAGGGTGGCAGGGCACGCCCTTAGAGATAGGGTAAGAAGCTCTGTCACCTGGGAGGAGCTCAGAGTAGAGCCACTGCTCCTCTGCATCAAGAGGAGTCAGCTGAGGTGGCTCAGGCATCTGTTGCCTATTGGATGCGTCCCGAGCATGGGCCCTCCCAAGGAGCTGGAGGCAGCGTCTGTGGAGGTCCCTGTTTACACTGCTGCCCCCGAGACGGGAGAGTACTTAGGTGTACTACAAAATTAAAGGATGAAGTGGTCAATTCTGGTGCCTCTAGTCACTTCTGAAACTTCTTTACCTTGTTTATTTCATATTTACCAAGAGACAATTATCCTTTAATCCCATTTAAAATGAGAAACTTTATAAATCAAGCTCTCCCCATCACTTAGATTAAAAGAGATGACTTAATGCAAACATTAGTGCTGCCCCCTAGTGGATGGAGACCTCAGCTTTTTTTGACCCTAGCTCAAAACTTTTTAAAATAAATTTTTTCAATATTTATATAAATAGTTAAAAAAAATATTGTATTGTTACATCCCTACTATGATCAGCTAAATGAAACACAAATAACTCATCCGCTTTTAAAATACAGAATGCTTTATTTTGTAGAATACAGCAAAAATTTAGCAAAAATAGTTCTATAATAGACAAAATCTACTCTGTCTTCAAAGTCCGGTTTATAGTAACAGCATTTTCAAGACATAGGTACCTACCAGAAGGTGTGTAGATAGTAAAAATAAACACACAGAGAAACATGGGAAAAAAGAAACGCGTCCATTGAACATGGTACAGAGAACTAGAGCTTGAAGCATGCGTCGCAGCAATATATTATGCCGTATGTTGTTTATATATAAATAAAGAATAAAGACAAACATTTAAGCAGTGGGAGACGAAATACAATACTCCATTTTCACGTATCCAAAGGTGCTGGATCTAGAATGTAAACTGCTGTGAAAGTAGCGGGAAATACATCTGTGGTTATTTAGTCACTCTAAACACTCCCGGGAGAGCTTTTAGAACTTCCCAGGAACAATCAAGCATCATATTAACGGAATTACAATTGATGCTTCACAGAAAAAAGTGACTTGCCTGCTTGATGGATTGAAGACTACCTGGTGCAGCATCCTTTAAATATGAAGGCTTTCCTGTCTTAACTCCACGCAACGCTCTCCTGGACGCAGATTCAGTTTCAACAACTTAAATGTTGCATTTCATATTGGAGTATTTACACTAGATGACGAGAATACCAACTACACTTACCTTAACTGATGCGTTTGAGAACTGGTAAAAGAACTGCAGTGCGGCTTTATTTGCAGTTGGTTATAAAACATGCTTTTCTGAATCCTCAGTACAGTGAAATCTAAGCATCTCGCGCTCGACACAGACGAAGAGAGATAGCATTTGTTGCACCAAATGCAATCTAAACACTTCTAACATGTCATTGAGGAGAGTGTTTATGGACTTGTTAAAAGCATTCGTAAGGTATTACATAGATTTGATAATGACGTCACCAATAACCAAGCAGCTTCACATTGATCTTGGCTCAAGGCAAGTACTTTAGAAAGTGTGCTTGCCTAGACCATTTTGTGCTTGATCGCTATTAGTAACAAAAAACGTCCATTTTATTCATAGACTTTTAGGATAGTATTATGAATAAAGTGGGTTAAGTTGAACTTTAGGATGTCGGAATTAACATGAGTCATTTTTAGCATAGCTTAGCATAGACCATTGAATCTGATTAGACCAGTAGCATAATTATTTTGATAACTGAAATTCTAGTTTTTTTTTTTTTTTTTTTACATTTCAACAACTTCCTCTACACCTAGCTTTTAATGCCTATACATATCGACAAAAATGCAGGTAACATTGCAAAGTTACCTGCGACGACGCACAATCCAAACCCATTGGGGAAATCGTAAACTATAAATATCATCAAATGAAAATTTCACGAGTCATGCACATGTTATTGAGAGAATAAATGCTCATTATAAAATGTTTCTATTTTATGTGATAATTTTATTTTTACAAGCCACATTCTAAATGCATCTCGTCCTGGACATTCAAACTGGTCTGACTTGAGTTGATGCATCTTTTCAGGCTGGTACCACAAAAAGAATTTTGGGAAATTGCTGAGAATTCGGGGACATTTTTCAGTGCCACAGGTGAAACTTTGTAAAACTATAACTCATAGAAACTTTAAACAGACCACATCTGTGAAGGTTACCGGTCTGTGCATGAACATACCAACCACTGTGCAAAAGTATTTGAACCCAGGCTCTAGAAGGGGTTGCATTTTTTCGATTGTCTTCTAAAGGCAAAAAAGAAATGGGTGTTTGTTTATGAAAATCATAGTAACCAATGTCAAAATCACTAACAGCCCCCTAGCAACCAAACTGTTTACCCTAGCAACCAATTTGACATCACTATCTCAGCTAAGAAAATCATAGCAACATGGGGGTTGGTTTGCAATATTCATATTGGCATGGGAAACTTTATATGATATCCCAAACTCCTCCTTAGCAACCAAAAATTCTACCTTAGCAACCATTCAATTTTTCTTATAAAAGACAACATCAAATTTTGTGTTTAAACTGTAGCCATTTAGATTAATTTACATTTGCCGATCCAAAGACAAAATGAATTATATTTAATGCTTTCTTTTGTCATGCTTCTTAGCTCTTTGCCTTTAAGTATGGTTTGGACCGTCCCAAAAGGGTGATTATCTATGCTCAAAAACAAAACATTGATTTTAGCGCATGGTGTACACGTAAAATTATTGTGACTATTTGATCATTTTGAATCAAATGCTTCATGTCTGATTCGATTCAATGGTCTATGCTAAGCTATGACAAAAGTATTTGTGCCAGACCCAGAGAACAGCTGAATGGATTCCAAAGCGTATTATCTTTGGAGAAGGTGGAGATTGGGCTTATTTCGTGTTCCTTTAAGTATAAATGATTCCATCCAAGTGCTCCCAGAAAAAGAACAGGCTGACTTGATCTGATTTCAAAGCCACTCTGATGGGCTTCCAATAAATTGTAATCTAACCTGCACCGAAGGCATCTAAACGATTCAAAAACAAGATACAGAAAGCTTAAAGTTGCCTTTGCATGTATATTCATGCCACAAAAAAATGTGCTTTTTTTCCCCCAAAGTTTGGTATAATTTAGTTTATGTTTTAATGACTCAACTCTACATGAACCAGGAAAAAAAATACCAGAAAATTGTCAAGAACTGAACATTTGAAAGGAAGTGTATTCAAAACCCTTCTACTCTAACAATCATTAATCAAATTAATTAAATTAAACCATAATAATACTTCCCTTATTTCAGAGAAAACACATTCATGGAGGGATTCTTTGTAGTAAAGTGTTTTATATAGAGAGAGACCCTAATTAAATGGAATGTTTGAACAGATAATGACCTAACAGAGCTTTTAAATTAGCATTGGTGAAAACGTTTCATTAGGATCTTCAAAAACATGTTTGAAATCCCTCTTTCTCCCAACTCTAGACTAATACAGACCCACAAAACACACAATTATAGTAAACAAATGGTGTAGGTTCCCAATCATCTCGTACGTCTGTGGTTGCTCCTGATGTTAAGGGAGTCGTTTTCCTATTAGCAAAACTACCGTACTGAAGAAACGTGGGAGTCAGTCTAATCTGACTTTTAATCATCGTCCAGCTCAATGTGTCGGTGGTTTCCTGAGTGGTTTGTTCCCGTTTTCAACAGTGTTGGAACGAAGAGCAACCAGAAGCCAGCCAGAAAACCACAGACACACCGGAATGAACAAAGAGAACGAGAGTGAGCCAGACGGTCTAATCTGACTTGTCTTTTTTCTTTGGCGTAACTTTACCCGCCACCGCAGACCCCACTGCCCCGACCCCTCCTGTTACCACGGAGACACCTCCTTTGACCAATCCCACTCCAGCTGCAGGCACGCTGGTCACTGCAGTCTTGGTGATCTCGAAGCTCTTAGTGCCGACCCAGGCGACTCCTCCAAGCGTGGCGCCCACTGCACCCCTTGTCAGATTGAAGAGTCCACCGGTCACCCTCCACACCACACCGGCTTCAGTCTTGGGATGATCTTTGTCCAAGTCTGAAAGAGACGACAGATGCTTTTGGGAAGGTGTTTCTTTAAGGCACATGTGTCAAACTCAAGGCCCCGCCATGTGTCTAAAAAAAGTGTCTAAAAAAAAACAAAAAAAAAACTTCATTCCCCACAATGCCATTGGACTTTGCCAAAACATTAGCGATGTGTTAGCGGAGAAATAATTGTAAATATAATATACTGTATATAATGTAATAAGCATCGTCTTAGTAGTAGTAATAGGTTTATTCGTGTTAGATTTAACTGTTTTTTATCGTGTTTCGGTCCGTAATTCTTCTTCCGCATTAGCGCAAGAGCGTCTTTTTTCCTTATTTCCTTGCATTCTTCCGCCGTTTTTGGCACACTAAACTGTTCGATTTCAGTGCCAAAACACTTTTAAATAGTGAAAGAAGATGTTTATACCATCATCGAGAGCCCCTGTGAGTTGTGAAACATAAACTTTATATATTTTGGTTTATTCCCAACAATAATGTTTTTCAATATACGTATAGTGTAATTTTTGACATTATATAATATTGCTTTAAAACGGCTCTTGATTCCAACAACCTTAGCAAAAGACCTTCTTTTGCTAAGGTCTTCAGCTGGACATGAACTACTCTACAATATTCCACAGCTGAAAAAAAAAACACCTGGACCTTTTTAAATAAAACAACCTGTAAAATCGACACTGAAAGCCGTATTCAGACGTTTTGTGTTGATGCACATTAGGTTGAGGTTAATTTCTGTAATCTCAAAAATCTTGTTGCTGTACATTTATAGTTGTTTATAGAGAAACTTGATGAAAATTCAAATCCTTTTTTTTTTACTTTTTTGTTATTAAACACTGTTCTGAGCATTTCTAACATGAAAATAACAAATATTTGCAGATTTTGAAAGTTTTATTTCCTCTGTAAAGGAAAAAGGCTAAAAAATTCATTCAACTAAGATGGACATGGTGTTTCCAATGTCCTGTTTTTACTAAACTGGAATCCATATCAAACGACTACAGGTATTTGTAAGCTGGCAGGAGTTGAATGGGAGTGGGAGTAATTTTGAGTGGGAGTGGGATGGGACCAGGAGTCAATTCTACAGATGTGGGACAGGACAGGATTTATTTTTTACTCTGTTCCAGGATTGGGATGGGACAGGATTTTTTTTTCTCTCTGTGATACAATTGTTTGTATGCAACTGAATTGTCACTTGAATAAGTTATAAGTAATGAGTTATTTAACATTAAGGAGTAGTTACATTTATTTTACATTACATTCGATTGCATTTATATTAGTTTTACATTTATACGTTAGATCTGGCCCTTTGAGGACAGCCATTATGCTAAAGTCGCCCTCGGTGAAAATGAGTTTGACCCTCCTGCCTTAAGGTGTAAACTTGCTGTTAGAGCTGGCCGATATGGCCAAAACCAAAAATCGACTTATGATTTAAATAGATTGTTTCCACTCCCATTTAGAATCAATGTGTGTATAACAATTACAATCGTAATATTATTAATAATAAATATAGCACAGTAATAATATTAAATTATACATTTTGTTCGTATTTTTCTTTTTTTTTATTTAAATTGAACACAATTCAACACAAAATACAATGGGTCCAGTTATCTTATTAATGAAAATGAATGGAAATATGTCACTTGTCAGAAACAAACATACTGTCCGAAAGGCATCATCTTACATCTTGGCAGAAAACAAGAAAAAAAGATGCTTTTCCTTCTGCAGGAGAGCTAGCATTTACACCCCGACTCAATACACTGCGGACTGTGAACAGAAATTATATCTTTTACATTCAATCAATACTGTCAAGCAGCGTGTGTCTGGGTTGCCCGATGAGCTCCCCAGTGAACGCATGTGCCACAGAGCGGCACTGTGAATGACAAGCAGAGCTCCGTCAGATGAGCCCAGAAGGATAACCAGGGGAAAACTTCAGTCGTGAGTCTTCAAGGTCGACACACGCGCGGTTTGTGTGCGTGCGGATGTCCACACGCTGAGAAAAACACAAACAGCCTTGAAGAGAACTCTGATACGAGACCAGACAGGAAATGAAAAAATGTAAGACAAGTCTACTTTGCCGTGGTAATAGGCGCACACGAAATGTCAAGAATCATTAATATGCATGAATCCTGGTGTTATTTCTACCGCTTTGACCATATCTATACTTTGAGTTTCTCACTTTCCTTCAGGCAAGCAGAGCTGAGACACGGGAAAGCAGCAGGGTCAGTGGAGCAAGTGTTGATCAGTGAAACCTCAAAAATCCAAAGGAAATGTACTACAAGATAGAGTGGATGGATTCAAAGAAAAATAGGATGACCTAATGTTGTGGGTACGAGCCATTCCACCGAATAGGTGACATTTATCCCTGGGACTTAAATGATTTTAAATTTAAGCAAAAACATTTAAAAATTGATAAAACATTGCATTTATTGCTTGTCCTTAGTCTCTTTCTACTCATTCCTGTTACCCTAACCCATCCCCCGGCTGAAAAATGTCCATAATTCAGTTTTTCAGCAGGTAGTTCATTGGATCATTTGGATCGTTAGAAGGCCATGGGAAGAGCAAAGTTCTCTCAATTTCTTACTTATATTTAATAATTTTGTGATGATATCTAAAAAAATACTATCATGTAACTCAAATTGTTTCAGAGATTGTTTTTGTTTCGTTTATTTATTTCGTTTATTGTTTTTGTTTATTTCGTAAATAACTATATTTGCAGAATTTCTTGGATTCAGCTATTCTTTGCCATACACTCTTAAAAACAGGTTCTTCATTGGTTCTTTGCAGGTTTGAAGGTGCTATGTTTGAAGGAACCCCTTGAGCTCATTTTGGTTCTTCTCTGGTTCGTTGTGGTTTTTGATGTACTATTACAGCACTTTGTTGCCGTAAGCAAACTTTTAAGGCCTTTTTGGTAATTGTGGTTCTAAAGTACTTCTTTGTTTTTAATGTCCTCCATATATACATGCAGTGGTGTGCGGAAACGAAACTCGCGGTTCAACTATCGCGGATTCATGACTTTTCAGATTTTTTCCATTACATATGTATATTATAAGAGAAAATACATTTTCCTGGAAATTTCTAAAATAGTCGCGATATATGAAGACCCCAAATATTCCATTAATTCTATTAATAATTATTAATATCTGCTAGTACTGTTGGTTCATTGCATTATGACATATAATTCAGTACAAAATGAAATTACACAAAAAGAGAATGTGATCATACGATAATTCATTAAAGTACTAGTAAAAATAAACTGAACATGAAACGCTAATCAGATGCAGTCTGACATTGTCATATTTGAATGGTCTAAGGCTGCTGATGGCTACATATAAACTAATTATAAAATACAAATGTAATGAATGTGCATCTTTTCCATGAATATGGTGTGGATTTACGAATACTCCGTGGATTTTCAGCAATCGCGGCCAGTTCTGGAACCCATCAACCGCGATAAACGAGGGTTCACTGTAAATGTAATTCATTACTGTACGTAAGTAGCTTTTTCAAGTATCTGTACTTTAATCAAGTATAATAATTTGGAGAGACTTGGTGGAATTCCTGGTGGAATCTACTTTGCGTGAATGCAGTTCAGTGGCAGTTCAACAACAGCGTTTTATGAGACGCTTAAAAACGATGGAGGAAACTTCCGAAACTAGTTTCTGTTGCGGTAATCTGTTATGGCTAGGTTATATTTACACACCGGCTTTAAAAAGGTGTTTTTGTTTGTTTATTATTATTAAACTTGAACTTCAAAATAAAGGAAATTTACATTCAAGGTTTTGAGCTCATGATCCTTTAAATAACTTTATAAGTCTTTTCACATATTGTTTAAGCAAGAGACTTGACAAAAACGATGATATAACACAAAGTGGCAAAACACTCACACAAACACTTAATAGTGTTTATATGTTTCTTTTAATGGCAGTATACCAATATATTATAATGTCTGAACAATTACTGTACAATAACTAAACAACTGTACACTGAACTAAACACTAAACATCAGATTTATTTTAATATGTTAATTATTCACAAAGTGTGCAGCTTTTGTCACTGCAGTGCATCTTTCTGGGCTTCTGAAAGAACATTTCCAGAGCATCTTGGTATGGATAGTCTGAAACTTCTGGCCCATTTATTGAGATCCGCAGGCAGGCTGCAAGATGGTCCCCTTGCAGCGTATTGCGAATGTCTGTTTTGACCTGTACATACATTAACTGTTAGGCTTTAAAAGTGATAACTGATAGTAACAACAGTAAAAATCAACTTAACATAGTGATAGTTTAAAGCAGGAAATGCCATTGTATAACTAACTAGCTAGCTATTAATTAAGCAATTTATTTATCAATTCGTTCATTCATGCATGTGTGTATTTACTTACTTACCAAGATCAGTCTTGTACAGCCAGGGGGAGTATTTCACCTCTGACAGCCAAGCTGGGTCAAAACCTGTCGTTCTGTGGTGGCTAGACTTTTGCTGCTTGTCAGGGGCAGGACATGCAGCACTTGGGCTCTTTTCTGTACTTTGATTCGGAGTAGGAAAGCTACACCGGCTGCTGCTCACAGCAGAACACGTTTTGTCCTCGTCACCACCTTGGGAGCGTTTAAAGCGCGGTCTCTGTCCGCTGATGGGTGCCTGTGTGCGCGCGCATCGGGGTGGAACTCCGCCGTGCGCGATACGGAGGACAATTGTAAACGCGCAAACGTTGAGACAGAAATTACATGCCATCGTATAAATAATATAATGCTATTTAGTTTAATAAAAGAAAAAAAGCAAAGACCTGTTATATATAAATTACTTCTGTCGTTATTCGACGAAAATAAAATAAAATTAACTTGACCTTCAAGGGGGGCGGGGGGTGCCGTTGGGGGGGCGGGGCGCCCCCCTAATATAATGGTAAGGGAAACACTGACTTTTACTTTTACTGGAGTAATATTTTACCCAGCGTACTTCTTGGTTTGTATACTTTGTCCATCACTGTGTACATACATATACTGTACATATATATAAACATAATAGTTCAATTTCAGCAAAAAAGAAATCAAATAAATAGATCTGGTTCTCTATAGAACCTTTTTTAGTGTAGATGTCAATAGAAGAGTAAAAAAAAATTTAGCAGCTGTACCAAAAGTAGCACATTAGTAAAAAAAAAAAAAGAATGTTTACCCTGTATAGTCATCGAATAGAAACTGTCCAAAATTTAGCTAAAGTTTCAAACAAATGGCACCTGTACGATAGCAGGCGTTTGCCAGTAACTATATTTTTTATTTGAAATGTGTTTCGGATGAGAAATATATGTCTTGTGATGAATGTGGTGGACCATTTGGGTAAACATTTGGTAGTCCAAAGTAGCTGGAACCGACCTCATCAACATAAAAAGATCTCTCGGCCTTTGAGGTCGATAGTTTGGATAGTGATGAAAAAGTGCCCTGCAGATTCTATCGTGCACAAGCCTTTTTAACTGAACTCCTGCCATCTGGACATGCGGAGATGTAATTATACTTTCCATGTAATTCCTTATTACATTAAGCTCGAGTGAACAAAATCAATGAGGGGTGTTTCAGAGAGTAAAGAAAAGTTTCAAACGTTTTACGTTTTAGACGTTGTCTCTACTAATAGAACCAAATCTTGATTAATAGATCTAGGCAAAATCATTGTGAAATCGTACAAATGGAAAAAATGAGCCAAAAACCAAATCCAGCTGAGGTAAAATGTTTGCAAACAGCGAAAAATACTTTAAGAAGAATACATTTTTTTTACAAATGTACATTTTCAGCTTGAAAAAATGCGGAGGCTCCGTGTTTAGTCCGGATAACCCATCCAGGCGGGAAACTGTAGAAGTATAGCAATCTAATCTCCAATTACTTTGGGATAATTGTGTAGAACACTTCTTTTCACAAAACAAACCATATGAAGCATCAATGCGATCATTAATTGCAATGCCATATGGTTTCAGTTTAAAGGTCATGCATATCCATATGCCACAATCCATTTTGACCACAGCAACATGCCCAATGTGAGCTTCAGTACCCTGCAACCCAGGAACAACCGATGAAAAAATGTTTTATATAGAAGAAGTGCGCATCTATGACAGGGTCTTAAAACTGGGGACAGTAGGGCTGACTGGCAGATTGAATGAGACATTCTTGGTGAGGCTACGCATGTTGTAATTTTGTTTTTGCGATCTGTACATGGATTGTTTTCGTCATTTAAAATAAAAACACACTCTAAATGGTTTATAAATGAGAAATAAACTTGTTATGGTGATTAAAATCAAGTTTTAGTCTCTTCAGAGTGTTTTTGAGTATAAATTTAGCCACTGAATGGTTTTTACTAAAACAACAAAAAAAATCTTATTTTTACACATATTTTAAGAAAATGCTTTGAAATTTAAAAAAAATGCACTCTAGGCAAATTTACTACCCTTTCGTGCTGTTCAAAAAGTAAATATAAATCTATATATATATTTTTTTTGCTCTAATCAAAACTACACAACTGTTTTGTAAAAATTCAGGATTTTTACCCTTTAATTACCAAGATCTTACATGATGTCACTGACACACACACATACGCATGCACGCACAGAAACAAATCTTTTTTTGCACAACTCAAGGAATAATAGAACAAAATTGCGATAGACAGTAAAAATAAAAATTGATCAACCATCAGGAATGCAAGATTATTTGGTCGCTTTGCAATCAAAAAAGGTTGTTATAATGACAGTCAAAAACATGGGGCAAAAACAGAAACGAACACTGCAATTACAACTAAAAAAATCAAGGCTTTTTTCCCCTAAAAGCAGCTACACCAGGTAAGATATTTTTGTTTGACATTTAAACCTATACCAAAAAATACACATTATCTAAATAATTGTAGGCCAATACAGTCTTTTTTTCATAAACTTACTGCTGCAAGGAGATAGCTGAACATCTTTCTGTATGTTTGTAATGTTTTAATCCTAAATAAATATTGTAACTCATGGTAAGTTAAGTACATACACTTTCCACATCATTGCCATTTTCCCATTATATCAATTTAGACAGCAAACATCTTCCATTTAAATGTTTACACAGTAATCAACTGATGGAACACTCAACTTTTTTATTTGTAGACTCATTTACCAACACATTTCGTAAAAAGGGATGTACAAATATATTGTGGCACAATATGTCTCGAGACAAACGCATCATGGAATTAATAGGATAAATCATCTTGGAGCTGGCATTTACATTCTACTTCAAGTTGTGGTACTTCTAGTCAAATCTGCAACTTCTTAAGGTTGTGTTTTATTTAATATAAGACAATTATTCATTATTTCCCAACAGGAGAAAAATTACAAAACTTACATTGTAAGTTTTATTTTATGAAGACGGGTTAAACAAATAGCATTTATAGAAGGTAGAAAATCAAATGATAGAAATTTCCTGTTTCAATAATCACGTGCGCCATACGGCTATGTAGAACAACAAGAGGGTTATTCATTAATTCATTCATTTTCCAACACGCTTTTTCCCTTTTGGGGTCACCGGGGTCTGCAGCGCACATTGGGCGAGAGGCAGGGGTACAGGCTGGACAGGTCGCCAGTCCATAGCAGAACGAGAGGGTTAGTAACAAGTAAAAAAGATGATAAATATAATACAACATTTAAATCAGTTACTTAAGATGGACCACTACCCATTTGGAATATTTAAGTATGTTTGTTAATGGAATCTGTTTTGAATTCACGTAAAAAAAGTCATTTTGAAAAGTTAGAAGCAAATGGAACCAATTTGGTGAAACGGCTCTTTTATTTGTGGAAGATAACTCTACTCATCCAACTCTTTAGAGCAGGTCTCGCCCTTTCAAATCTTTACATTCCCTTCAGTTAATATTAACATTGAAAATATCAATAAGACAAGAAATGCATTCAAATGGAAACTGAACTCTTAATAATAACTTGGAAGTCACACTGAGCATGGTATGGACACTTGAGTGGTCACACCTGAGTAACGTGGAACAAATATCAGTCAAAAGTTGGTAGAGTCAGAGCAAATAACAAATACACCAAGCACACGGCGTGACAAGAAAGCGATGAACTGAGACAAACAAAAAAAAAAAACAGGATATAGCAATTCCACAAATTTAAACATTCAAACAGCAGAACCAGCACAATACTGGCTCAAGGATTACTATGACACGCACACTATACACCAAACCTTAAGCAATGTGTGCTGCTGTCAGTCACACACAATAATAGATCGTTTCAGGGAGGCCACATCCCGGTTGTGGTATTGAATAGGTTATGAGGTTATATATATATATATTATCTGTGCAAAGATAAGAAAAATAAAGTCTGTTTAGCAATTTCTCAAAAAGGGATTCAATTATTTTAATTCAGAGTATTTACTGTAGATAACCTATTACATATTTAAGGCTAGGGTTGTAACGGAGGAAGAGCTAAACAGTTCAATGCTTCACTTAGAAGTCTCTGATGTTTTGAATTAAGTAGGAATGACCCAAACCTCATAGTTTGATTTTGATTTTAAACTGTAGGTTTCAAAAAGGTTATTAGGTTTGATATTTTTGGATTTAAAACAAACATTACAAGAGTTATGACACATATGTGAAGTATTTCAAAATAAAATGTGAGAAAATGTGCAATGGTCGTTCAATTTCATTTTAAACGTCCCAAATTAGTGCCCTCTAGTGGTTAAAAGTAGATATAACCCTTGGAAGTACAAGACCTGTGATTTGGCTTGTGATCTTCATGTTCAGAAAAAAGCACAATGGCACTAAAGATGCTTGGAACAGGGTTTAAGGTTTAGGAGAGGTCGACTGTTTTTCTTTATACAATTTTCACATTGTTGTGAGCTTGTCTTTGCTTTTTGGGGGGATTTATGAATTTTTATTTTGTCTTTTAAACTTCAGATTTTTGTAATAAAACATAAAAACGATTCGTTCTTTCTTGACCATTGTTGATTCGATTGACGTCCAGCATTCAATGTACACGGTAACGGAGTTATTTAATTTAAAAGATTAAAAAATAATAAGAGTCATTGCCAAATGTCGCACCACTTAATTCAAAATTGGCTTGTCTTCTAAATTCTAAAGGGCTTGTCCTACATTAGGCTTTAGTTACAACTTTTATTTGTAGGTCAAATGAACAAAACAAATGTGCCACAAATGTACTTTATGATTATGAAAAAGTCCCGACTTATCAGATGTGAAATATGCTAATAGCCCACGTTGAAATGCATATAGTTCTTATAAATATTTGTCTACACGTTTTAGTTTTCTGTTGCTTAAAGTCTGAAATTAGGACAATAACCTCATGTTAGATCCTCAAATAAACGTAATCTTTCAAAGAATAAGCAATTGATCATTTTTGACAAGAACATTTGGCATCAATACATTAACAGAACACGTAGACTCGTAATAAGCAAGTAAAACTAAACAGCCAATGTTTGCTAATTTCAAAATGGAACAATGTCGCCCATAGTGCACTTTTTAAATATATGCCAATCACTATTGTTTTCCAAAGAATGACCCATTTATTCCCTTTGACAGGAACAGAATCAATCCGATTCTATAGCAAATAGAAAATGTCAATTTGCCATCAGACTCAGGAAAGAGAGTGGTGACATTTGAAAGCTTAGATGGAAAGGTTAAGATATTCTGCAGCGTGTTACTCTTTGGAAAGACAGACCGACTTCTGTAAGGGTGAGCATCAGTAGCTTAAAAAGCCACTCAACATGCCTGAGACAAAGGTTACCGTGTTGGCCTCGACAGTTAAATAAACATTCTCAAAGAAACTGGCTGGCTTATTTCAGATGTCCTCCTCAGTTCTAATGTGTTTAATAGAGCCATAGAGTTTGGTTGTCCTTGACAACCCAATCAAATGAAGACAAATAATCAATGACTTTGAACACAGCTCCTCTGAACATCGGTTTGAGTTTAAAATGTTAGCAGAAAGAAAAAAACGATCTGCGTACACTTAAACAATCATCGAAGAAAGTGCTTGAGCCTGAACTCTGAACTCAACTCTGTAATGTGTTCCAAGGACGGCGGGAAGGGAGAGCTTTACATAAAACCAACAATTCCGCATTTACTACAGCAAGAACATTTGAGGAGCAAAAGTGCCACGTTTCTTCCTTCCAGATGCCACTCAAAAGCACCTTTCATAATGTTCAATTTAAGGCTTTTTACTTCATCATGACTTCAAAACCATATACAACGAAAATGTGGATGACAAAAAATAGTGGTCAAAGAAATGCACTGCAAATAAACAGTATATTAAAACCGCATTTTTTTTTCAAACAAGTTTGGGTAAATCTACACTTACACAGAGCTAAAACGAAGTTGATTGGTCTCATTTATACACATGGATGAGTGAAACAACTAAACAAAACTACAACCCCCACAAATCAACCAATCAACAACAACAAAAAGAGAATTCAAGTGAGCTTTACGAGGACAGAGTAATAAAATTGACCTGTGAAAAATATTTAAGACTGTAAGGCCTAAAAATGCAGGTTGATTTTTAGATTTTAAACGTTTTAGGACCACGCTACAACCCTGACATTGAAAAGAATATAAAAAAAAAAGATGAAAGGAATAAAACTCAAAACCATAAAGAAAAATATATTTTCTATTTAAAGTTTTTGTCTTTCTCTTGTTCAATAGAACCAAACGTTTAATTACAGCCTTTTTTGTTTAACCACAGTTCTTTATTTGTTATGATTGTTTCTTTTTTCTTCCATTAACTTTCACACATTAAACCTTTTAGCCTTAGCAATCGGGTAGAATGTGATCTTCATGAAGTCTAGAGAATCTGGTGGGAAGTGATCTTCATGAAGTCCAGAGAAGTCTGGTTAGAAGTGATCTTCATGAAGTCTAGAGAATCTGGTGGTAAGTGATCTTCATGGAGTCTAGAGAAGTCTGGTGGTAAGTGATCTTCATGAAGTCCAGAGAAGTCTGGTTAGAAGTGATCTTCATGAAGTCCAGAGAAGTCTGGTTAGAAGTGATCTTCATGAAGTCCAGAGAAGTCTGGTTAGAAGTGATCTTCATGAAGTCCAGAGAAGTCTGGTTAGAAGTGATCTTCATGAAGTCTCGAGAATCTGGCGATAAGTGATCTTCATGAAGTCTAGAGAAGTCTGGTCAGAAGTGATTTTCATGAGAAGTCAACGTAATGCGTCTATATATCCGTGTGCTAGATTGGAACCATAGTAACAAACAATTATGTTCACACAGACCAACAAAGCACGATTGTGAACCTTTCACACGGCTCCAAAATGAGGATCTATGTCAATTGTTACACAGGTTTGTGAAACCTCCTGTTGATGGCTCTGAGGTTGGACTGTAGAGAACCTAGTCCACTAGCATATTGTACCTAGCAAAGATAGATATCGCAATATGTCGGACTTGTTAATTCTGTGCATAGTAGACTTAGTACTGTCCTTAAAAATCTTGATAGTTGAAACACTTCAAAAAAATATCAATTTATAAACAAAATGTTGTACATTTAAAACAAAACCAAAAATATATGTAAAAACTAGCAACATTATACTTAAACAGACTGCAGTATGGATCTTTGAAGTGCAGATGTATGGCTACAACACTGAGCTTGCTGTGCGTACCAAACTGCCATCTCCATAAAAACCTATGATATAGTCCCCTTGATTTAAACTTGCCTGACCTAAGCTGAATTGGATAGCCAAGAATCCATTCCCAACCAATCAAAGCTGAACATGAGCGAGAGGTGGGCTGCCAGCCCTCAGCGTAAATCTGCCGCCTCTGTAAATTTATGAGTCTATATCAATACTCACATCATCTCTCTGTAGTACTGAGAAATAATGGTGAAAATATTGTTCTCCTCACTTGGCATTGAGATTTACAGTGAGCGAAGAGAGGGAGGCAAGCTGGAAAAAAGGTGAACCATGCAGGGAGAGGGTAAACTCAACCTTCTCCAGTGATGAAACCCCCCATTGGGAATCAGCTCTCCACTTCTCCACTTGTCTCACAACAAGAAGCATGCCAGCTCCATCCTCGCTAAAGTCTCTATTTTTATTTTCATTGCCAGAGGCTAAACGCAATGAAAGGGTTAATTTAAAATGAGGTTTGGAGAGAGCGCCTGGAAGCCAAAGTTCTGAATTACTGTTGCACCTTGCTGGACATGGCGATACAACAAGAGGTCTTTTCCGAAAAAGTTACAAGCATTGGAAGAACAGATCCTACAAACATGGACAAGACTCTAATTTAACACATTTTGATGAAGCAAGACAACCCTGAGTGGTAAGAAGTACTCATATCCGATAATCCAGCAGTCGATAGATGACTATAGACATTGATTCACAAGGAAAAGGTGAGCAACACTTACAAAAATGTTGGTTACTTTATATTGTTTGAAAGAGTGGGCCGTCAACATGTGCAGTTAAAAACATTCCATTGTAAGCAGGAAACGATTTATTTTGTATCTGTAAGAACTTATAGAACACGAACCAATTTATGTGTCCAAAGTGACTTATAGATCAGATTAAAATCACAACAAGCATGGTTAATCATAAAAAGTAGTCCCAGAAGAAGTTCCAGCTAATTAAGAAATAATTAAAGCTGCAAGTAGTGATCAAAGGGCTTGAGCACCTCTGGCGCCACCACCATTTGATGGCCAGTTGGTTTCCCTACGCACTATGACCAATCCTTTTTAGAAGATATATTCAAGAGAGAATTGCTTGAATTACTGTGCAATACAGGTAAATTAAATGTTGTCATGGTCGTGCTAATGGCGGCGCTAATGAGTCATAAAATTTTGGTCAATGTTCTTGCCACATATGCTACATAGATTTGTACAAATATGGACTCTTAACACGCTTGGCAAATTTTAACCAGATCGGACTTTACGCGGCTGTGTTACTAACAACTTCCTGTTTACGCCTGCTGTACGAACATTGCAATTTGACATGCAATTTAACATCCCATATGCCTTAAGTTGAGACTGGTGGAGTTTGGAGATAAACAGATAAAATCTCTAGGAGGAGCTCGTTTAAAGTACATAATAGACACATAATAGACGACTTCTTGACAATTATTACACAATCCAATTTACTTATATTTAAGTACCCTACACGTGTGGCAAATCTCAATTTCAACGGAAAAACTGAGAGCGCTACGTAAGCTGAAACACGTTAGATGGTGCTATAGAGCCATTTTGCCACACAAGCATTTCAGACCACTGTCAGACATTAATTTTCAAACGTTTTGAACTTTTGTGATTTTCTGTTTCTTGTCCCTATCAAGACAAGAAACTGTCTTTCTCAATCTCACATTGGTAGCAGAGTTGGCTGTTCCTCATCCAGTTTCAAGCCTCCTACACAGCAGTTTCTGTTTCAGTTCATAACTGGGTTTCAAACTCCATTAATTTCCATTATCGTAGTCATCTTTTTGAGTTATTAATAGTTATTAATAGATTTTTTTTTGAATGAAACTATTTTAATATTTTTAACCATTATTTTATACTTACTTTGAAATTCACATACAATATAAAAAAATGGATATTGAATGCTATTTTGTGCAGATTTCTCAAATACTCCATTAATGTTCTCACTGTGCAGGTTTCACTTTATAGTTTATGTTCTTGATGAGAAAGAAATATTTTAAACGTAGACAATAATTTCCTACATTTAGCACAAGAACTTGATTCTCAGTTCTAGTATAGTTATACTTTCCTAACATGTGAATATATAACAAGGTATATTGCATTTTATTCTACAGCTGTTGAGTATGTTTGTGTTTTCCAGTGAGCACATGGCTGTATGTTTCTATTAGCCATGTGCTCTACTAGTTGGTTTGAGTCATAATGTTTGAATTTATTTTGTACAACCATCTCTGCATTTAGGTTAAACCCATAAACACATCTAACCTTAAGACTAGTAATATGAAGAAGCTACTTTTTAAAAACATATAATCACATTCAACAGCAAACATAAACTTTTATTCTTCACAAAATATGCAAATGAGCAATGCAAAATGAGCATCAGCTTTGCCTTTTTTAACTGGTTACCCCCCTCCCCACAAGTCTGTTGCAGCTGCATAGAATTATTAAATAAATAAAGAGCAGCGAACCACTTCTGAAAAAGGTCAATGTTTCCACTGGGTGCACAAGCTTGCTAGATACTGACCTATCAGGAGAGATGCGTATGACACTTGAACCTCTATGCTTACCCAAGCCAGGCTTCCCAATGTAGGTTTGTTCAATCCACTAAGCAGGAAAATACATTTGTGCCAATCCCAAAGCACCAGAATCTGATAAAAGTGTGCAAATGAGTCACTTGTGCTGATAATAACATCAATGACAGCGAGCATTGTGGCTTTCAAATGCCAATGTAGTCAATTCTTGGCAATAGAAACCGGCACAGGACAACGTGGAAATCCTAACAAAGCCTTGGAAAGATGTACAATAATGCCCTTTTCAGGAAAACAAAAGCTGTTGTTCATAAAAAGGGGACTTAGACCTGTTCTGTGATTTTACTGACTTGCTGTTCGCGTATATGTGCAACTTGTTTACAGAATGCAAGCTTTTTATTGTATATTTATACATGTGTGTTATATTTTCACAGTGTTTACAGGAAAGTCTGAATGTCAACCATGAAATCAGTGACATCTCAGAGAGACAGCAACAGATCGGGTGGGGGCTTACTCAACGGTACTAGACCATTGGAAACTACCAATATTCATGGTTTGAAGATCCAGAAAGCAAAGTGTTTTGTGGGAGCCAGGACCGGAGTGACCGGCTTTTTCAAGGATAACAGACCCAGATGATGGCCATAGTATCAATATTCCTGGATTGAAGATCCTCAAAGCAAACAGTCAGGACGAGAGCTACCCCAACGTGCTCCAAGTGTTAGTAAATACATGGTTAGGCAGGGGATGTTGGGACCGCAGTCACCCAACAGTGGCTGGAACCTCCAACAGTTTGTGGATGGGGGCTCTCTTGGGCTTACTCAGTGGTAACAGACCAAGTTAATGGACATACTACCAATATTCATGGCTTGAAGATCCTCAAAGTAAAGAGTCAGGACGAGAGTTACCCCAACGTGCTCCAAGTGTTAGTAAATACATGGTTGGGCAGGGGATGTTGGGACCGCAGTCACCCAACAGTGGCTGGAACCTCCAACAGTTTGTGGATGGGGGCTCTCTTGGGCTTACTCAGTGGTAACAGACCAAGTTAATGGACATACTACCAATATTCATGGCTTGAAGATCCTCAAAGTAAAGAGTCAGGACGAGAGATACCCCAACGTGCTCCAAGTGTTAGTAAATACATGGTTAGGCAGGGGATGTTGGGACCGCAGTCACCCAACAGTGGCTGGAACCTCCAACAGTTTGTGGATGGGGGCTCTCTTGGGCTTACTCAGTGGTAACAGACCAAGTTAATGGACATACTACCAATATTCATGGCTTGAAGATCCTCAAAGTAAAGAGTCAGGACGAGAGTTACCCCAACGTGCTCCAAGTGTTAGTAAATACATGGTTGGGCAGGGGGTGTTGGGACCGCAGTCACCCAACAGTGGCTGGAACCTCCAACAGTTTGTGAAAAAGGCCACAGGGCCTCCGTGGAATGGACATAGCACCAATATTCATGGCTTTGTGGGTGGGAGCCAGTACTGGATTGTCACTCCACAGTGCCTGGAACCTCCAAGTGTTGGTAAATACATCTCAGAAGGCTAAATGGCCATGAGGCTTCAGTGGAAGAGGTTTCTAGGCACATTCTTTAATGAGAAATTTAGCCATCGATACAAAAAAAAAGAACTTCAAAGAGTATCAAGGTGGTTGTAGCAAAAGAGAAGAGATCCTTGAAGTAACGATAGTCAGCTTGCTCTCCGTATGCAATCTATGGTCAATTAATTCTATGGTGTTACAAGGATGAAAGAGTAGAATGCCGAAAGTCCCACAATAACAAACGATTCTGAGAATTTCATGTATCCTGATGCACCAGCAGATTTATTTTCACATCCTTTTTAGCTTCTTGTAAGCTTATATTAGAAACAAATGATGAAGACGGTTCCACAATGACACTAAGGCTCTTATCGTGTTATGAGATAAAAATAGAAGACACATCAAGAGTATTCATATTGTGTTTTTATTTAGATGCTTCAAAGCAACTTCACAGAAAGAGGAACCTTTGAACATTGAAGAATTACGACTGGAGACATTGACGATGGTTTTGACTAAACAACTTGATCCAAGCATATTCCAACACTTGTGTGACTTCAAGGACATTAATGACTTACTACAAAAAAAAAACTACAGAACACCTTGACAAAGAGGTACTTTTATAACCAATGTTTCCCTTTTGAAGAGCGAATTAATCATTAACTTTTAACAGTAAAGAGAAGTTCTGAAATTCTGCCAGCCCTCCTTTCACATCAATGGGTGAGTAATGGTGATGACTAAATATTTTGGGTGAACTTTCTCTTTAAAATCATCAATCAATTCTCTAAAGCAGCTCAGAAAACGAACCCTTTAACAACCACCTCCACTTCAGCTTCCTGCTGAGCAGTTTCCGACTCACTGCCCACTGCAAACAGCAGATTGAAATGAAATCTGTCTCCTTCAAAGAGAAACTCTTCAATCTTGGTTTTATGACAAACGGTTGTGCAAAAATACTCCGCCTCTACCCAGTAGTAAAGATTCTATTCGCAAACAAAAAGAGCAAAAAAGCTCTGCAGTTTAATAGGAATAAAAGACCAAACTGCTGAAACGCTTGGTTGCTAAGTCAAAGCAATAATTGTTTCTGAAATAAAGTTTGGTTTGGTTCTTTTGGTACAAGTTATTGTTTATCTTATAATTCTGTATAATGCTAAATTCAGAACCATCGATGGATCTATGGACACGGCTATGTAAGGTCTAATCTTGCGTAAGAACCGTCTTGACACGGAAAGGGCAGTGAAAGGGTGGTGAATGGCTATTCCAGCATGAAAATGACCCAAAACACGGACCTCGTGTATAACAAAGTCAAGTCCTTGGGGTGGCATGGTCAGACTCAAAATATAAATACCATAGAAAATCTATGAGGTAGATTAATTCACTATTTAAAAAAACACATCTTTTGCTTTAAGACCTTTCAGAGTTTGCCGTAGTTCTCAACAAGTCTCAAGCACGTCTCCCTGAGAAACAATAGCTCATCCTCCCTGAGCTCCTAGAGGCTTGTTGTCTTCTGGCACAAACTCAGAACTCAGTTGTGATCCACAGATTATTACATTATTACATCCACAGATTATTAAATTAATACCTAAATTAAGTTCAGTCACCTGCCATGTTTAGAAGAGATCCCCAGAACCAAACACACTGAAACATTCCACAGCATTATCCTTCCACCACTATGTTTAACTGTGGAAACAGTCTTTCAAGTCTTTCTTGGTCTGCAACCTTGCAGTGGATTCCTGTGCAATGCTCTAGGGACTGTTTCAGTTGAAATATCAATTCCAGACAAACTAAACATTCACTGTTTTACGGTGAACTTACCAAAGCTTTTTTTTTTCAATATTATATAAAAACTTCAATATTAGAGGGTTATTAATAATACTAAGTAATAATGTCTTCAGTTGTATAAACCTAGTAGTAAATAATATTAACCATTATAAGACTGAAATTTTAAGTGAAGCTGAACAGTGGGATAAAAGAACTGAAAAACTCTAAATTCACGAATAAAGACAAGGTGATGACAAAAAAATATATTTAAAAAAAACTTTCCTAAACGTTATGCACTGTTCCAAACACTTATTGATCCATTGTGCTTTGTTTTGAGCCAGATGTTTGAAAAACACAAGCCATCTCGCAAGCATTGTACTTCCAATAGTTATCCCTTCTTTTAACCACTAGATGGCACTAATGGCAGCAATTGGGGGTCTATAAAATGAAACTGAATGACAATCCTGCATTTTCATAATATGAATTGTATAGCAAGTTGTGTCATAACTCTTGTAATGTTCATTTAAAACAGAATATATCAAAATTAACTTATATTTGAACTCAAATGAAACAATAGCTGGGCTGTGTCAATCCCACTGAATTCCAAACAGCCTGTGTGAATGGCACAAGCACTGGTGCGGGAAGAGACTTCTTAGGGTTAATAATTAATATAATGCTTAAAGAAAATGGCAAAACAGTGCAGTAAATGAACAAAGCAAATCTGAAATATTTTTTTTGATTCATAACTGAAATGAACTTTGACGCAGATCAGATCTGATCATAATAAATGAGTCTCGTGACTTCAAAAAGTAGTCGTGATCTAGATTCAGTACTCCACACTAATAATTCAACCCATCCTCTGTTTTCCCAGTCGAGTTTTGCCGCTGTACTCTGTGTGATTGACAGGTGGATGACACATGCTTGCACTTCACTAGCTACAGACGGAGAGAAAAAAAAAATCTCGCCTGCTCCTGCTGAGCCTATTGGAGGAGAACCTGGCTGCCACTTCCTGCCCTGTCCTGCTTTTCATGTCAGACTCTGCGCTCCGGGGATTTAGGAACACACGTCAATCCACAAAAATAAGTCTTGGTGTGCAAAAAAAAGCCTTGTATGTCGAACCTTACAATCTCTAGATGAAACAGCAAATGTAACTGGAATTTGTGCAGGAGACTGTGAAATATGCATCAAAGAGAGATCCTTTTTTTAAGTGGAGATCTCTCATTTCAGAATAAAATCAAAGGGTTTATGTCTCATGGTGTTTGGAGCCAAACAGTATTACCATTGAATGGCATTCACTTCATTTAGGGCATCCCACCCTACGCATGTCAGTTGAATTATACATCAAGCAGATGGTGTGCAGAATAGTCAAGGTAAGAGCATTAATAATTCAGAGCAGGCAAACCCCCCCAATCACCCCCACTGTTATCCCCCCACCCCCCTTTTTTGCTTTGTTTACTGTTGGTTCTGTCAAACAGGGATTTGAAAAGATAGCAAGCCAAAGTCCGATTGTGCTGACCACGGCCTACATGGACGCAGACAAAAAAAAAATCCCTTTCTCTCTTTTTTGACGGATCATTGTCTCCCATGTGACTTAAATGCACCAGAAACAGCTTAGAATGCAGGACTGGAATGGAAATGCTTTGACCCAGTTTAATTCCCACATAAATAGACTTCAATCAATAACATCCAGGGGACCTCAGATGATTTTTTTTTTTGTTAATCACCACAAATCTTTAACACCCTCTACAGACAGCAGTACATCATCTGCCAATGGACTGTGTTGTGAAGTAACAAATGTCATCATAACTTCAGAATATCAGGAAGGGGGTGGGATCAGCAGTAGCTCAGGTCGAAAAATGGGTCATTTTGAATGGAGAATTTGTAATTATTACATAATTTCATTCACTTGTCGAAAAAGATTTAGAACCAATGGGTTTCAAAATGTATCATTCCTTGTTCCCATTGCTCAGTCTTCTGAAAGTTTGGAAAAGAAAAGAAGGTGTGTGTTGTAGAGTAGACTACCATCCCCCCAGAATTTATGAGCTCTTGGGAAGAACCTTAACACAAGTTAATATAGAATGATCAGGAACTATTTGCATATTCTGGTTAAGGAGAGAGGGTCTTGATAGAAGGATGAACCAGGGCTGAAAAAAGACAATATATTTCTTTGTAATACTTTTGAGATGTTTATATCCGATTGTTCTTTATTTTTTTTAATTAATTTTCAACACAATTGACCTGCTTAAAGGTATTTTTTAACAATTCCAACGACCAGTTTCCCCCTTTAACCTGCTCTTTAAGCAGTGGGTGTGCCAGTGACTGTGTCTGTTTAGTATTAAGTTTGAATCACGCGAGCCATTTTGTTGTTTAATTTTACATTTCACAAAATGTATTAGTTTTGATATTTTGTGTTTTAAATGAACATCACAAAAGTTATGACAGATAATTTGCAGGGTAATTCAAATTAAAATGGCGAAAATGCACATTCATCTGTCAGTTTTGTTTTACAGACCCCAAATTGTCACTAGTGCCATCTAGGGGTTGAAAAAATGAGATACCTTCTGGAAATACAAGACTTGTGATATGTGTTTTTCAAAATTCTGGAACAAAACAAAGCACAATGGAACAAAAAGGGCTTGGAACAGTGTATAAGGTTTAAGAGAGGTAAGCCTGTTTTTTTTTTTTTTTTTTGGAACAATTATTAAATTGTTTTGACCCGGTCTGCTTTCTGGGGGGATTTATGAATTTTAGTTTTATGTCAACACTTTTGTTTTTTGTAAAAAAAAACCATACAAATCATGTGTTGTCAATTTTTGCAGTAAAAAAAAGAATAAAAAATAACACTCAGAATTGTACTTTTTGGATAATTTAAGGTTTGTTGAGGAATTCTTGTGAATTGTAATGAAAAAAAAATTGTACAAAAAAAAGAAAAGGGAGTTGCACTGCACTAAAATATATAAATTTGGCATTGCCACAAAAACTTTTAAAGACAATGTATTTGAGCGAATTGTAGCGTAGTAAAAATAGCTTAAAAAGGCCCCAAACTTCCAAAGTTAACATTACTAAGGGTTAAAACAGTAATGTCAAACTTATGTCTTCTTAAATAAGAAAAATGACTAATCAAATTAAAATTTAATATGACAATTAGTGACACAATTTATTGTGAACAAAATAATTATAACTGGGAAGCATTAACTAAAGCAAAAATGTAATATGTTCAAATATTTAATATGCTGAAAATAAATGTTGACTGACCACTATCAACTACATGTTTCATTTTGGCTAAAAAAGCAAAAAAAAAAAAACCCTAAACTTCTTGTTTTGGGGAACAAAGTTGACAAATAAAAATCACCAAAACAAACATACAAAAGGACCAACACCAAAAGGACCCCGCCTCAAAATCTGATATGCGAATGTTGCCTATGGGTTTGTTGTCCTCAATATGTTAAAGCAATGTGTGTTACTATGGTCATACAGGAATGTTTTTCTTAGCTTCAAGGAAGTACAATTTTATGAATATAGCTATTTTTACATACAATTTGCATGAAGATAATTGCTTTAGAACCATTCCAAATGAAATCCAATAGTTAAAAACCAGACTCTTTTAACGCTACCTCTTCACACCATTAAACCCTATCCCCCTCACTGCCATTTGGCTACGAATTTGATTCGTAATCCCCAGACTTTCTGAAGTACTTTTGAAAAATCACCTCGTCTATAACCACAAGGCAACACATTAAAACACAGAATTATACACTCACTAATTCATGATTCAGGGTTTCAGTCCGGATGTGTAATCTAGGAGTAATTTTATCAATTCAGGTTATAAAGTACAAAAAAAAAGGCTTTTTTGATGGGTGAGGTCCATTGTACTCTTTGGTAACTACCCAGCAAACAACTGACATAAAATATGTGAAATGCAGAAATGTACAAGGCAGGAAAATTGAGCAATGAGGCTTTTTATTTCACAAGTGCCCTGAATTACAGCAAGAAAAGCCAGGCTAAGGGAAAATAACAGCAAGAGAGAGAGCGAGCAAAGGGAGCCATAAAGGTTAGAAAGGAAAGAAACACAGAATGTGAGAAAGTGAAGGAAGGAGAGCGAGTAGAGGAAACTGTAACGAACGGTCGTAATTAACTAGTCATATTCTACAGATGGCAAGTCGGCTTCTTGCTGCTTTTCATTGTTCTGTGCCAAAGAGTTGGTGGAGAGCAACTGCCAGGCCTTTGAAAACAACGATAGAGAGATGAGCGCCCTCAACCTGTCATTTCACCCACCATTATGTCCTCCCCCTAAAAAATATTATTTCTGCTCTTCGCGGCAGCAAAAATAATTGGATGTGAAAGGCTTGGCCACTTGCAGGTGTGAATGTGATCAATGTGAAAGTCAAGCAATATAGGCTGGATGAGAAAGGAAAGGCAGGAACAGAAGTGTAATGCACACCTGGACGTTTTTCACTCCTGTTTATCGTTGACATTTAAGGTCTTGTGACTAAAATAAGTATGAAAAGCAATGCAAAGGTGAATGCAGCACACACAGTGCTACATGAACTGGACTATGCGTCCATACAGCGTTTCGTCAATGTACGTCTGAGATGGTGGCAGTTCTGCAGTTCTTTTCTCTGATTGGTCAGATTTTGAATATTTATTAGGGGCTTGCTCAATGACGTCTGACTAGAAACCTCCCTGAGATGCCAGAATATTATACGAAGAGGTAAAATACAAGCAGATAAAATGAATGAGTAGCATTTTATGACACGTGTAGCAGTTTGTTCAAACTATAGCATTAATAAATGCTGCAGATAAGCTCAATGCTGTTTTTTGACTAGAGAAAGCAGATGTATCTCTGATGCTCATCTCAAAAAGATTTCATAATAGACCAAGTAAAACATTCTCAAATTCTGAACATAAAGTCTTTCGCTTAAACAGTTACCGGCCACTTTATTAGGTACATCTTACTAGTACAATTTTGGACCCTCGTTTACCTTTAAAACTGCGATGGCAAAGATTCAACAAGTTGACAGGATGGCATCCCGCAGATTTGTCGGCTGAACATCCATGATGTGAAACTCCCATTCTGCCATATCCAAAATGCACTCTATTGGATTGAATCTGGAGGCCATTTGAGAATAGAAAACTCTTTGTCATGTTCAAGAAACCAGTCTGAGATTATTTGCACCCAAAGAACTGCAGTTTACTGGATATCTCTGATTCAGATCATTCTATGTAAACCTTAGAGAAGGGTGTGCGTGGAAATCCCATTATGACAGCAGATTCTGAAATACTGGGACCAGTCCACTTCAGTCACATAAATCACCTCTCTTCTGCATTCTGATGGTCTGTTTGAACTGTCTCTGATCATCTTGACCATGCCTAAATGCATTGAGTTGCTGTCATGTGATTGGCTGGTGTACCTAATAAAGTGGCCGGTGAGTGTACAGATCTTTTATAACCATTCAGAAAAAATATGTAATGAATTCTGTAGGTTGTGTTGTGCTATGAAGGATAATAAACCAGTTGATGCGCATCAGTCCTGATGGCTTCGGAGTTTCACTCTTAAGTGTGTGAGACACCACAGCAAGAGTGTGAATGTAATGGCCAAAAAGCATCACAATTCTTTTGTCTCATGACAAAGCGTTGAAGGGGCAAACGCCTCCCTGTGATCGGACAAGCATGGTGAGACGTACTTTGCAGACGGTGCCCACAGCCACTGTCAAAATAAATTGGTCATATCTATTTGCGTGCATTCCTAGGTGTCTAGTTAGCATGCATTTCTGGTTTGTTGCACTGGACAGGTTCCATTCATCTTTGCCCATTAAGCTTTGAGGCTTGAAGGGAAGGAGCTTAGAGAACATCCCACATCAAAATAAAGGCAAATTATTTTTTACACAGAATAAAATGTATTATTAACTAAACACGTTAAAAGTGAATTAAAGTCTTAATGTGTGAATAAATACATTTATAAAAGGGTCAATGTGTTTTTGCTGATCACTTGTCATTTCAAATCTATATCTCTTTATATCTTCGGAATAAAATGAAGACTGATATTATTTCTTAAATATTCAATCGCTTTAAGATGCAAGAACAACAAATGTGTTTATTGTAGTACAACCACTAATTGCAATGTTTCCCCAACCATTCAAAAAGAAGGGGGACTAATTGCAATGTTTCCCCTACCATTCAAAAAGGAGGGGGACTCGCCTCTTTAAGTCTGGTTAAACCCTCTTAGAAAAAGGGTTCCATATAAGAAATTTCTGCTAAAATATTCCTGTATGTACTCTCTCTTTCTTTGTGACTTTTCCCACCCCCCTAGTGCCAAAGCTTTAATAACTCAAATGTATATATTACCGTATTTTTCACCGTATAAGACGCAATTTATCTTCCCCAAAACTGAGGGGGAAAAGTTGGTGCGTCTTATAAGACGAATGCAGAGCGCCGCGGAATGGAGGGCGGTCACGGCCGTAGGAGAGGCGTAAGAGGGGCCGCAGCTTCGGCCTAGCTCCTATTAAAATATACCTTCTCCATTGATAATAAACACTGGAGACCGTTTGAAAGAGAACACAGCAAATGCGGCTATTTATTGTAAAGATTTAGCAGTCTCAACGCATTTCCTACACACGTGTTGCGGGCTGGACTGAAGTATGACGTGTGCTCTTAAAAGTTTCTCAAATTACATTTCTCTAAATGACCACTAGATGGTAGTATTATATAGGAAAATTCCCATCACACTCTGGAGCCGTCGGCCATATTTGTACACCCGGCGGTGCGCGGTGACGTCATCGCCCATCTCTGCTCGTCGATCCTATCATAGCACGTAGGACTCCATGAAGGAGGACATAGTTATAAAATCATTTTCAAAATCATTGTCTTATATGACGCACCCAAAAAATACGGTACTTCTTTCTGTTTTAATGAAAAAAATTACATAAATGTTTCCGAAAACAAATATCATTATAAAATCCATTTGATAAAAATAAAATACATTGCCTAAATATTCTGTTCAGTTCATCATTCCTCTACCGAAATTTGTACAGAATCTTAAAATCAACCCCAGACTTTTAAAACTAGACACCTCACTTCATCTGAACATGTCTTCAGCCTAAGCCTGAATCCCCGGACTCCTGTTGGCACTCGATTCCATCCATCACCCCATTCTGGCTGTTTGATCAGAGCATATGTTGATCTGTGTTTCCAGTAGATGGGGACGTAATGAAAATGGCAAGGCTGTGGCGCAGGTGGATGCTACACGGCAAGCCTCGTGCAGATGATGCTCAATTCATCATCCTTTTACACAACATCAGATCCAGACTCTCATGCGCACTGGATCTGTCAGAATGATGGAACAGCTGTTCCCTCAGAGCAAACAGGACAGAAGCGCACAAACTCAATAAAACATCAGTTTTGATTATGCATTATTGTGCATTGTTTCTTGTAAAATTACATTTTGCTCTCATTTGCGGCAAAAGTGTCCCCCAAGCTACATGAAAATCAAATCTTATTCAGAAAGTCAAGAAAAGGTGCGTCACTGATTTCATAAAGTGAAGCCCATATTATATATAAGGACTATTTTAAGAATTATTACGTGATTATTGCTCATAGACAATGAAAATCAATAGTCACTCAAAAAAATGTGAATATTACATAAGAAAAAATAAAAACATTTAAATTTGCTCTGGCAGACATCCTTTCCTGTTTGGTACAATACCAAGTATTTTCAATATATTTATGCAGATATGCCATGGAAACATCAAGGTGAAAAATCTTTCTACTTCTAGTTCAATTAAAACACAATTTTCAATTATAATCACCCTCCTCTTGGAAAGTGTCAATGGTGGTCTGCCGGACCTCCATCATTTAACAAACAGCCCAATGCTTTTGTAGGATACTAGTAGTAAATTAAATTGCATTTCTCTCTGTCTGATGGAGGCTCTGTCCATATGATGCTCCCAAACTCCTGACTGGATTGTCCCAGACAATAATCTTAAAATTTGTCCAAATTTTTTTCATGAAACTAGATTAGTTAGCACTGAATTTTACCCTCCTCCTTTGTTTAACAAACTTTGAAATGATTGAGCAGCATACTGGCAGTAAGCTAAACCAATATGTTGCACCCGTTGCTCTCTCTTTATAAGAAAAACAGCTTTGCTAGTGGAAATCCATGAAAGTATCAGTTGTACTGGTTTCAACAAGTTGCTCAAGGACTTTCATAAAGTTCTCAAAAGTTTTACAATTTTTATTGTACATATCTTGAAAGATTTGAAGATCTATGCCTTCCTTATTTATAAACAAACAACAAAAAATCTACTTTTCACAAGGAAATTTTGAATATCAAATTAGTCATGATTAAAGATTTGATGAAGTAAAAAAAAAAAAACACGTGCTCCATTTACACTTTATATGGGCTTCACATGTTGAGAAAATGGACAACATAAGCCATAATCAAGAAAAAAAATGCATATTTTCAACACAAAATAAAAAAAAAAAACACACACATATATACTTACATACTAGGGGTGTAACGGTTCACAGGAATGTATTGAACCGTTTCGGTGCGGCCTGTTCGGTTCGGTCCACTTGCGTACCGTTTCGGTATATTTTTTTTATAAAATAATATAAATTTATTATTAGCGCAATATTAAGCGCAGCGGAACATTGTTCCTAGGCGAGTTTCCGCACGGACGCTATTGAGTGACGCACAGTAGAGCTGTACGAGTAATGGCAACAGCGAAAGAGAAGCCAGAGCTTGAAGACCCTCCCACTTCACTACGGTCTCGTGTTTGGGAACACTTTGGCTTCTCTGTTAAAATACATAACGGGGATAGACGAGTGGATAAATTTAAAGTTGTATGCCGACATTGTTCCACGGAGATCGGGCAGGCAACACATCTAACATTTTCTACTGCTGGAGATATTGTCACTGCAACCAGATCTGTGCTCTCTTCAGAAAATGTGGATAGGTTCATCTTTTTAGCCTAAAACTTAAAACTTGAATAGTTAGTTTTGTTGATATACAAGCTGAAGCTGTTGCTAGTGTTAAAAGTTTTCAGGTCCTAACTAGTTGCAGTATTTCATTTTTTATTTTAAAAATGTGTATTTCTTTATAGAGTGCAATTTATTTAAAATATCGGCCAAATGTGTCACTTTTATTTATTTTATGCAAGAATTCTATTGTTTATTGGCAGCTTTTCAAAATAAAGATTTTGTAAGTTCTTATTGTTTTGTACCGAACTGAATGAACCGAACCGAACTCTCCAAGACACTGTACCGAACCGAATACGATTTTAACGTACCACCTTTACACCCCTAATATATATGTATATATATATATATATATATATATATATATATATATATATATAACTCTGCTCTGCTACTAGGAACAATGTTCCTTCCTAGGCGAGTTTCCGCACGGACGCTATTGAGTGACGCACAGTAGAGCTGCATGTCACTCAATAGCGTCCGTGCGGAAACTCGCCTAGGAACATTGTTCCGCTGCGCTTAATATCGCGCTAATAATAAGTTTATATAATTTAATAAAAATACCGAATACCGAAACGGTACGCTAGTGTACCGAACCGAACAGGCCGTACCGAAACGGT